>JAWQUT010000093.1:2012517-2031347 GCA_033807755.1 Ellobium chinense
GAGAGAGAGAGAGAGAGAGAGAGAGAGAGAGAGAGAGAGAGAGCACATTTCTTTCCAATTTTTCCTTTTTTTCCATTTATTGTGAATCATTCTATATATTGTTATGTAGGCTACAGTAGTTGGTTTTGGCCTGAATAAAAATATTCCCCCTAATAAGTAATATATATATTAAGATAATAAAAGGATCTGTGATTCAGAAAAGCCCTCTGATTAAAACTACTTTTTAGGTACAATATGAGTGTAATAATAGTATATATTAGAAAATTAAGTGTATTAGGCATAATAATACATATATATGCAAGCGGTAAAAAATGGCCTGTTAAGATGTTGGTGACCAAGTCATAAAGAGAGATGAAAGAAAATTTGTGAAAAAAACTTTGGGCCATGACAGACCTTGATGTGATATGTATTATAACATACAACTCTGGCATATTTAAAGATATATTGGTACACTTTACACTTAAAATGATATTCCAGGATGGTCATCGCTGAGGAGAAAACATTTCTGGATTGTTTAGAAGGTTCTAAATATGTTATCCCTATGTGGGCCATGCCTGATGTCACATTTTTAATTCATTCTCCATGATGTCAGTCTGAAGGGCAATATAACTGTGTGCTAGAACATTGTTCTAGGATGAGTATAATGCAGATCTACTGTCTAGAACATGGACACAGGCAATAAGCCAAATTTGCAAAAAAACAAAATAAGAAGAAAAAACGCACTCTAGCAACTGTGATGCTATGAGGAGCATAGCTGTGTGGTTTGTGAGTCGTATTCAGAAACTGAAGACTGTCAAGTTTAAGCTTTGTGTAGCTGACTTGCTGACCGGGTGGTTCACGCTGTAGTGTCCTAGGGAAAGACATTTTGTTCCCATTTCCTCACTCAACTCAGGTGTAAATGAGTAACTGGCTTTAGAGCTGGGGAGAACAGGGTGCTGCACCACTGTTGACCAGCAATTTCATTTGTAATTTGATGTATTTATGTGTATGATGTGTAATGTTCTATATATCTGTATTATGAATGAGATGTGTAACGCTATATAACATCGTGAATCAATTTCCCTTCAGGGTAAAGAAAAGTCATATTTTCATTTCCTTGATCGAATTCATTTGATTATTTGTAGAGCGGTGTGACTCGGGATCTAATGGTCGTAAGTCTAATTCCCAACCATGGTCGTGTTGTGTGTGCCCTGAAAAAGCATCTCATTCACATTTTCCTCAGTCCACCCATGTGCAAAATGGGTACGTGGGAAAGGAAACAGTAACTTATGGCAACAAAGGAATGTTAGTGAAAATGCCATCAGTCTCAGAATAGGGACAAGCAAATAGAATGCATGAACAATCATTTGGAATGTGTCCTAGTTCTTACTGCCTTTCCCTCTTCACATCTTACAGCCCTGCTAACAACTAACTGNAAAAACATTTTAACTTTCGTGATGCCATGATAGAATGTACTCTACTGTCCGCTTGCTATGCTTGAATGCATCTCTTTACTAAACACTAAGTGCAATGGTCAAATTTTGCCACTCAGTGGCAGCTAATTGGTTGGGGTACAACACATGCAATGGTCATCATCCATTACAATAGTGACACAGCCAGCTGAAGGCTGGACCTGAGGTGCCTTGTGCTACAAGAGTTAATAATAGCTTAATATCTCAGCCGGCAGATGGGTGGGGCTATAACATTAGGAACATATATTCGGTGACAGACATGAAAAAAGCCACTAAGGGTTAATTCTGCAAACTTCTTATGGCACAAGAAGCTAAAGCTCATGATGAAATGGCCTGAGAGACTGAATATTTGTAGAGCAGTGTGACTGAATGGTTTTGGAGTTGGACTCGGGATCTAAGGGTTGTGAGTCTAATTCCCAACCATGGTCATGTTGTGTGTGCCCTGGAAAAGCATCTCATTCACGTTTTCCTCCTTCCACCCATGTGCGAAATGGGTACCTGGGAAAGGAAACAGTAACTTATGGCAACAGAGGAATGTTAGTGAAAGTGCCATCAGTCTTAGAATAGGGACAAGCAAATGGAATGAATGAACAATCATTTGGAATGTGTCCTAGTTCTTACTGCCTTTCCCTCTTCACATCTTACAGCCCTGCTAACAACTAACTGGTTTCAAGGGAAAGGGATGAGCGACTACCTCTGTGCGTTGGTGGAGTGGTTGGCCTGTCAAGAGTAGCATCAATGCTGATGTCTTGACTGCCAGTATCTGATGATCTGATAGCATCATTGATATCTTGATCAGATGCGGAGATCAGATCTGGCAATGATGAGTCAGGTTGTAGAGTGTTTCTTGGCACTGAGGAATAATAACAAAGTTCAAATTATTTTTCAGAGGTTACAATGCAGGTAACATGGTGTGTAACTTATCATCATCAGTGCAATGGAGTTTCTGTGCAAGTCCTGAATGGAACATTTCTCTTCATAAGGGTGATTCATCTTTGGACAATTTCATGTGTGAAAGCACCAGTTATTTGACAGCCGACTTCATTCATGTCTCTTAAATATCTTTATGCAGGGTCTTAATGAGCAAACAGATCAGAGAGGCTGGCAAGAACAGGTAAATATATCTTTCAAGTCATAGGCAGTTCACCGATCTCATCTGAGTGAGTTTTTCAGAAGAAGGAAAAAGACCTGTATTGGACAATGTAAAATAATACTACGTTCCTCGACCTTTGGTGCTGTTTTTTTAACCAGTGACTTTGTGACTTGCTCTGTGTGACCTTTGATGGACTTGCTGTGTTGTAGCAAATAAAAAAATAGAGTCCATTTTGTAAATTACCTACCTCTGAGACAGGCAATCTACCTCTGACTGTGACAATATGAAGGTATTAAAAAAAAATATATATATGCAACTAAATTATTTCCTTACTTAACTCCTGTACCAATTTTATTTAACTAGAGATCCACTGAATGAATTGTTACCCCTTTTGCAACTTTGGTTTGCCTTGGGTCAAGTCTGTTCAGGTTTCGTGTCTTCAGATTTGTATATTTTGGTCAAAGGCTAGCCTATACAATCTCTGCCACATGTCACATTTGAGAGTGCTCTGAAAGTGGGTTGTGATTTGCCCCAGGCCTTAGCATATCATCAATTTTTTGGGGTACTCTTGATGTCACAAATTTAAGCTTACAATTTTTTTTTTGAGACAGATGCCTTTTTTCTGTATTAGTTTGAAAACTGTTAGTGAAAATCAAAGCAGCTCTCAATGCAAAAATTAGCTCTCATCATTCTCTGATATTTTTTTTTTAGCATGATATTTTACTTGGTAACATAGGTCTGCCACTTGTTGCTTGTTACTCGTTTCCAGAAACAAAATCATTGCACTCCGGACGGCTTAATAATATGTACTCTATTCCCTGGTTTACAACCCAGCTAAGAGTTGGTCTACTAATTGTGCTTGTTCTTATCTGGTTGTTGCTATAATAATGTGGTTTATAAGGCTCCTATCCAGGCTTATGCCTGCTCACACAACTTCACACTGTTATTACCCCAGCAGACCTGATCAGTCTAGAACTTCCTCAATTCCCTGGGGAGCATACAGGGCCTCTGCCATTTACAGGTGCTAGCATTCTAACAATATCTTCCACTGCCTGTAGCCAGGTACCCATTTTACAGACAGGTGGATGAGGGAAATGTTAGGCATTTATAACATGACCATGGTTGGGAATCGAACCCACGACTTCTGGATCATGTGTCCAGTGCAATAGCCATTTGTCCACACTGCTTTGTGCAAGTTTGCATCTGCCTTCTCCTTTGTATCCATCCCTTTCCTAAATACATTTCAGGTCTGTTGGTCTACTAACAAAACAGTTGTTTTTTTTTCTTTCATTTTAGAGTGCTTATTATGAAAAAATATTATTTCACATTAATGAGCATAGGGTGAGTTCCAGCAGAACAACTTTACCTGCAAGATCTGATTCCCCAACTGCACCAGAAGAATATTCAATTGTTGATGTTTCAGCTGTGAAGGAAGGCCGGGAGGCTGGTGTACCTGCTGACTCAGGAAGAGACGGACCTTGAACAGTGGGACCTTGGTCTTTCAAAATAAAATAAATCAGATACAAAGAAAATATACAGTACTATACGGTGGTTGACACTAGTTGAAAGAGAAATGATTGAAATGAAGTTACTGCTAAAACAAAAGGAAATCAGGAGTCCCATTCATTTTTTTTCTTTATTTCGTGCAAAACCCATATAACACCAAAGTTAAACCAAAAGAAAATATGGTCTTTGTAGTTAGATCAGCACGTACTTTTGTGCAATTTTCTAAAGGCCAATTCAGTTTCAGTTATGAGGGCAGAATGTTAAAAACAGCAAATATCCCATGTTGTTAGTCTTGGGGTAAAGAAAGAGTGGACAGGACTAGTACTGTATAACTATAAGAGTCTTGGGGTAAAGGAAGAGGAGAGTAAAAAACTTACACTGACAGGAGTGGACAGGACTAGTACTGTATAACTATAAGAGTCTTGGGGTAAAGGAAGAGGAGAGTAAAAAACTTACACGGACAGGAGTGGACAGGACTGGTACTGTATAACTATAAGTGTCTTGGGGTAAAGGAAGAGGAGAGTAAAAAACTTACACCGACAGGAGTGGACAGGACTAGTACTGTATAACTATAAGTGTTTGATGCATGATAACCTAAAGTGATCACAATATTGCTTTACGGCATCACAAAAACAGGACAAGAGCCAATCTGTGCTGCACACCCATGCCCGATGATTAGGTTTAGTAATTACTGTAAAAGTGTTATATTTTCCCTGAGAGTCTAAATTGTGGAGTCAGAAATGGTTCTTTGCAAGAATGTCATTTTCATGACTTGATGGTTTTTTTCATATGTCTATGAACACAGATATTAGATTATTAGAACTGTGGCTGGAGTGATGTTACAGGACTGCCCATAACAAAAACTTTCTCATGACTAAAAGCACAGCTACAGTACTGCCATCCCAAAGCAGAGCGACGTATCTGACAAAATCGAGTTTTCTTATTTCATTGTCTTGTTGGACTTGTCTTGCCCATATCCCTTTTGTGCACCTGAAATAGTAGTTTTCAAAGCGTCAAACCCACATAAGAGAGTGTTTACAACCGGACCACACAGTCGATGGCAGAGCGATGCATCTATTTTTCCCAAGGCAGAGCGATGTACTGAACACCTTATCTGCTATGATGTGTTTTCCCGCCAAAAGTTAACGGTATGATCTGTTGAACCTTGCATTAAAAAACAGGTAATATTGAGAACTAACGCCATGCAAAGTCATGATTGGAAGCATTCATAACTTTACACAGGCTAAGCATCTGAAGTTTTTTGCATTTTCTTCAAAATCATGAAATGCACAGATACGTCGCTCTGTCTTGGGATGACAGAGTAGCCCAGATTCAGACTTGACCGGCTATCACAAACATAATAAAATTCACAGCACCTATCTGAAGATTTGCCTTCCATGAATTTGGAAGCTGTTGAGGCCTCTCTGTTTCAGTGGAACCTAAGTGTTTGGTCCCATAGATTTTCGTTCAACAATTGTAACTCAGCGATAGTTTCATCATGTGTGTTACAGTGTACAAAATTCACTGGGAGTCTTTAGTGCATATATCCCTGTTGCTTAGTTTTTGTTACTGGCATCTTCATGCATGCATAATTCTTGAGATCTCTCAAAGATCTGAGATGTCAAAACTCAGCATTTAAGGCAAAAAAGAAAAGAGTTAATTCAAGTTACACTCTACAAGTCAAATAATCACTCCTTTAAAGGGGGAAGTGGATTCTGATAATGACATTTTGGGGTCACATTATCGAAATCGAGGTTTTGCTATTTTTAGCTCATTTTACCTCTGCTGAATACAGGTAAACGATAGTTGACTGCTAAAAAACCCAATTTATGCTCATAAAATGCATTTGAAAATGATAACTACAGACTTTTTTCATCAATTGTAGAGCTTTCAAATGTGTTTTTCTCAAAATGTTACTTTTTGATGGTTATTTGTGGATGGATATGTGCCAAATCTTCCATGTATCGTGTTTGATGGATAACAAAAAATCGTACAGTAGCTTTTTGGTGTACACATAGCCGTTTTGAAAAAAAGGCAACTTTTTACAGTAAAAAAGTGGAGATAATAAAAATTGGCTACCTGCTAAAGTCAATTCTTATTCACGGACATACTATACCAGATACAGCAAAAAACTACTGTGTGATTTGAGATATTATGCTGAAGAATACATGTACCAATTTATATACAAGTTTGACAAAAGTTGTGGAGGCCTATCTACTTTGAAATTGCATGTCATTTTTGTGTGTAGAATCCAATATGGCGGCGTTGCGATGGCAACCATGGCACAAAGTAATTTTTTTGGCTGTTTTATACTAATTTCGACATGCTGAGTTCAATTATGACAGTTAAAAACATGATACTCTAAAAGGAACAAAAATCATCCTCAGGACCCGCCCCCCCCCTTAAAGGACTACATTACTTTCTTCAATTATGTAATTTAAAAAAAAAAAAAAAAGGCCTGTACTTTCCAAGCACCATTTTGCAACATCCAGGCTTTCCAAATTTCATAATACTTGTAGATTATTTCTTTTCATATTACCTCAGTTTGAGTACATTGTATTATGAAATTTCAGCAGACCAGTGAATCAGGATAGTTCCGGCTGTTTCGAAATTAAGGAAAATAGTTTAAATTCAAGACAATCCTGTATTTCAGGGATAGTTGGTAGGTCTGTATCTTCCTTCAATAATAAATTTTGATTTTCCCCTTTCTGTATAATCAGTTAGTCAACATGACATATTCATGTATGCCAGTAGAAACAATGCAAAAACAGAGTTACCTATACCAGCAGAAGTCCTGTAGGTGGAGGGTGGTCGTTGACTTGAATTGGTATCCCGTGGTTCTACATCATCAGAAGAAATGGTAGCTGATGCAGAGGGTGCAGTAGTATCTTCTCCTGACACAAGATGTTCTCCTGTAAGGGATTTCATGTAAGACAGGGTTAAATGTTCATAAAACTGAAGCTTTTATTGAAAGCAGTTATATGTAAAAATGAAAGTGAAATGAAAATCGGACTTGTATTTATGATATAATAAAACTGTCCAGTACTGGTATTTGAACTATGAAAGTAAATCCTTTTGAATCAAGGCCGCGTCCACAGACATTTGTAGGCGGGGCTTGTCTTCTGACAGTAATGACTGGATTTTGCAGCTTGAATCATTATGAGGACATGAACCATAACAGTACACTAAGAATATTGTTAACAGGTAGCTGCAACTTTTCAACTGTATTTCATGGAAGTTTTAGAATGAAATAAGGTGTAGTAAAATAATCTAAAACTTAAAACATATAGTATAATGGACCATTATATGGATGTATTCATCCTTTACAAACTTAAAAACTGGTCAGTACAGAGCAGGCAAAACAATAAAATTAGGACAACAGGAGTGTTTTTTGAAGATATCATCAATCAAAGCCTGCTGACCAATACAAAATTTCAATAATATATCAAAAATATCAAATAAAAACTACTACTACTTGTGACAGGCACATCCCTTGTGGCGTCAGGTCTGAGAGGATTAACACTGGAAGCAGGAGAGTGAATCGCAGCTGCAGTTGTAGTTGTTGGGGCTGTGGTAGCAGCTATTGTGGTTGACACACTGGTAGTTGGAGCAGCAGGTCCTGATGTTGGATTTAATGGTGCCATTTCATGCTCATCTTGAAAGAAGAAAGGTAATTTATTTATGATAGACTGAGAGTTTGAATTTAGTGTCGGATCCTTGGAAAATTCAGAAACTTGTACAGCCTAAATAAGATATCTCCTGAGAATCATGACTTGTAAGGTGATGGAATCATAAGGTGTAAATGTTGTATTTTTTTTTTTTTTGCAAGGATCTAATTGTTGATGTCCTGCATGACGGTTTTCTCATATGGGCATGAGGGCATAATTTTAGAGTAATCTGAAGTAAGATTACAGAACTGTCTTTAGTCTGTAACATATTTGGCAGTCCCTCTTCATTTTGACAGAGGAAACATACTATGTTAGTAGTGTCCAAATTAAATCAGGGGTTGTAACTAGAAATAACAGCATTTGTGTTTCCTTAGAGGATGACTGTCTCCTATAGATTTGTGACACCTATTAGAAGGGCAAATCACTGATTGTGTACAACCCAATTAATCCGCTAATATATAAAATCCCCCTTTTTTTGGGGCCCTGCCAGCCAGTGTTAGGGTGTAGAAATGTGTAAAATGACCTGTGATCTAAATAAAGCATCCAATTTTAAAGTTTCAGGTACAATTTGAGCCTTCTAGATAAAAAAATAAAATGTGTAGACCTATGTATTCGCACGCGGTCAAAACCAGCCAAATGAAAATTTGGGGACCAAATCAGAATTTGAGGTGATCTTTTTCAAAAGACATTTGTGAAAAATTTTGGGCGTTGACCCCCCTTTTTCTTCCCGTTAAAAGATCGGGCAAAAGAAGTACTTTAACCTCCATGGAAGAAATTTCCCCAAATCACAGTGGTATATTTAGAATAACGCAAAATGTTAATAGGGCCAAAAGAAGAAAAAACAATAGGTGTCAAAGACCTTAATAGGCAGCTAGTACCTGGCATGTTTCCACTTAGAAACACAATGTTTACATCATGGTGGTCGAGGTAGGTCATCTAGGCTATCTGGACAGTCTTTTAAACTTCCTCTACCCCTGGGGCCCTCCCCAGCCCCCCCCCCCCCCCCCCCCCTAGTCTAGCCTGTATGGGACTTAGATCTAGATCTACGTGCTGCAGACTCAGTTTACATGACACACGCTTTTTTTTAAATAGTTTTTTTCTCGTTCTCTTTTTGTCCTTGTCTCTCTTGTTTTCCTCCCACCCTCCACCCCCTCCCCCCACCTTTGACACACACACCCAGTGTTGCCAAAAAATGCACCAAATTTGGCCATTTTTTTTAAATTTAAGATTTCATTCGTTCCTTTTTCCTTCCCTACTTCCACCCCCAACCCCACCATCAACCCCTCCCCCCACCCACCCCACCCCACCCCTACCCTTAAGAAAAATCACCACACCACCCCTTCTCAGCCCACCCCATAGGCTCACATGGTATTGCCAAAGGAAGCTGTATTTTTTAAAAATTCTTTTGGGGGGCAGATGCACCAAACTTTTGTTTCTCCAGAGCTACTTCCCCAATCAAAAACACAATCACCCTTTAAGAAATGCCAATATCATCACTTTTAGGTTTTAAATGTGTGGTTACAAGTGGATTTTATCATTAAGGGTTGCAAATATGGTCAACAAAAAACTACCTGCTCATGCCAAGGTGTTAGCATGAAAACAATTTTCTGTGTCCCTATGCAGATATACATAAAAAGGTATATTTAGAATAACACAAAATAATAGGGCCAAAAGAAGAAATAACAATAGGTGTCAAAGACCTATACATCTTTTTGTTTAAATTAATAATAAGCCTTTTGAAAATTTTGAATAGAACCGCTACATGAAAATTAATGTTTGTGAGTGAAACTCAACACATGAACTCCATGAAAATTAGATCCTCACATACACAAAAGAAAATCCACTTCTACAGTATATCCATGCTAGAACCAGTGTCTCTTTATTGTTGTATTGTAAGGACAGGCATCAAAACTCACCAATACAGCAGAACTGTGTGAATGGAAACACTGCTTACCTCTTGTAGTGGGAGGAACCTTCGGATCAGATGCACACTGGATGTGTGACCCAATTTTACAGATAATAATTGTTTCGTTGTTGTCTGTTAGCCACTCAGCTGGCACTGAGCTGCCAAATTTGACCGCTGCCTCTCATGGTTGGTGCTGACATGCCAATATATTTGACTACTGCATCCAGTGTAGTGGAGTCAAGGTGAGAACTGCTTTGATCGTAGCACTACAAGGGTTAACACAATACCCTTAGCATCCTACTGTTCATCAGCTCCAACTTCTTTGTTTTTTATAAAGAGTGCTCTGGATAACTCAAAAGTTCTGTTAACACAACCCGGGTTGATCCAAAGTACAATGTATTATGTGAGTCTCATTATAAATGGTGTCTGGTGCAGAAAATATTAGTGTTAAGTACATGCTAAACTTACCCATATTGGCCCCATCCTTAGCTGCACCCGGCAAGCGACGGTTGTTAGTACAAATAGGAGGCCCATTCTGACCTGTAATCACAATTGTTAAAGATATATATGCACATCAAAATTAATTTGCAACTTTCAAGCACAATATCTTCTTGGGGGTTATCATTAGTGTCTCCAGAACCAATCTTGTAACAAGAACAGTGTAATATTATTTGATATTAATTTTGAGATGCAAAAAGGAGTCTAATGTAGGTTTTTTGAGTAGAGTGCCTCTTTTCATGTCATAATGAACTTCTCTTATCAAACAGAATCTTTGTAACAAGGAATTAGAGAAACATACAGTGATGATTTTAAATAGGTTATGATTGTAGCCTGAACAGTTTCCTTGAGTTAACTCTTCAGCCAATGAATTATACTACAGTCAAACCTCTTTATACCGTCAATTCTGGGACTTTTTGCTAAAGTAGGCATTATAACAAGGTTGATGGTATAAAGGGGTTTCTACAAATCAATATACAGTCGACTCCGCTTAATCGCCCTTCCTCGGGATCACCGAAAAAATGGGCAATTAAGCGGAGAAGGTAATTTCGGCCACATTTTTGGTAATGGGGTTAAATTTCTTTGATGTTGTGGTTTGATACCGTGCATTGACACCTTCTCGTCGCCAGTCTCAGGACAGATTCGAGTTTGACTGTGTTTGATCTCCGCGGTCTCTCTCATTGGCCATATCACAGTAGCCCAGCATACAATAAGGAGTAGAATGGCACGGTCAGGATAGACCGTTCATCCACATGACACGTTCTCTGATCTAACCAAAATCCACCAGACGCAATCATGGCATGGGGGAGGAAGTTATACGGCTTTTGGCGCATTAGCATTATCGGATGAGCGAAGGCAGTGATGCATAGCGTGGGACGAAGGGAAACAAGGGGACGAGGAGTTGGGGAGGAACGGCTTATCACACCTATTTCGGGGTGGCAGCTGTCACTCAGTCAATTGGTCTGTCATCCATCGCGCAGTTAAACCGTCTGTGTATATTATTTGTTTGTCATCTGTAACCCTTCAACCGCTGATCTTTGAACTCATGGGCGCTGAAGTGTGGTCGATTATCCGGAGTGACAGGCGATTATCCAGTGACTTTTATATAGAAAAAATTCAATTCCCTGGGAAACGAGGTGATTAAGCGGAAAAGGCGATTAAGCAGAGGGCGATTAAGCGGAGTCGACTGTAATAATAAAATAAATTTATTGTATGGAAACCCTATAAACAAAATTATCTTGAATGTTCATCCTTTTGAGCACTATTTGATGTTGACAGGAACATCTAACCTCCAACCAAGGTTTCCTCAAGGGGAGGGGTTAATGTGAGGGATGGGCCTATCAACAAACCTAGGCAGTCAGTGTTCGCTAAGGGATATGTGTGCAGTAGGTGTCCATTCACAATCTATTTCCCCATGCATCTGTTCTCTGCTAGTCACAACTCACAACTATTTGAGGGTCAACGCCAACACTTTCTCCGTTGATCATGCGATAACAAATGCCGAACCGTCTCTTAGAGTGAACCAGCCACCCGTTCGAAAAGTGGAAACCTGAGCTGATATACAGTTGAGTACCGAACTCCGTGGTTTTGTTTCTCAAAATATTTTCAGTGGCCGGGACATTTTAGGCACATGCTGATTTTTGAGCAAAACATCGCCAACGGTTTCTTCCATACTGTTGCGAAATGATTAGCAACACCTTTCTGAGATTTAAGGGCCATGCCTTTGAAAGGATGCACAGTTATGTCCCAGTTTTCTTTTGCAGTAAGTGACAGACCAAGCGTTTATTTGCAGCTCTACACAGTGTGCCAAGATGAGACTGTGCCTGCTTTTGGTTCTTCAAAAGTGATAGAAGAAACCCTGCTTAAAATAGCAGCCAATCGCACGCCATAGAACAGGAGTCACAAGCTGCACTCTGGATCAAATGTCAGCACTAACAATGGTGTAGAAGTACATTTGGGTCAAACTAGATCTAGGCACTGCAGCGCTCAGTCTCTTTTTTAAAAAATTTTGGTGACACGGTGGCAGTATACCGGGATGTTTTTCACTATGGTTAATGAAAGAAAGGGAATGCCCGAGTATTGGTGGATGGGAGGGGGCACGGTATAATGAAGTTATTTTCCACTATTTATACTACACTGAATCGATTCAGAGGCAAAATGTAGGCAGTCTGCTGGGTTGGCGATTTAACAGGATTTGACTGGACATCAAGTTTTCAGTAATACCTTCCTGATCTGCTTGTCCATTTGAAGTTGAAGTTCTATAGATCCTCTGACAGTATCTACAGATCCTCTGACAGTAACTACAGATCTGCTGACGGTTCATGTAGATTAAGATTAACATAAGTATCACTATCAGAGTAATCGCAATAGCTGACAAAATCAGAGCAGTTGATCCAGAGGCTGAAAAGAAAAAAAAGGCAAAAAAAAATTAAAATTTAAGCAGGGACAGTTTACAGGCAAGTCTATTCCAGAGTTTCCAAAGTGTATGTCCATTTATTCCCTTTCTTCTATCAATGTAAAATGTGAAAATCTTGTCTAGATTTCTTTGTCCCATATATAAATTTACAATACTTAACACTGAGTTCCAAATTTGCAGACATCCTGAAATGGTGAGGAAGAATTACTGAGATATGTCTTGTTGACTGCAGATGGCCGAATGAGGCATTTAGAGATTTTATATTTGTGCATTAAATTTAGGAAATGAGAATTTGCAGTCATGAGATGGGCAACAGCAAAAGGCAGGGCTGGATCCCACTTGCCACTTTGATTAGTGTGTAGCACTGAAGTCAAGCATTGCCAGGTTGGGACTGTGAGGCTAAATTCATCACTACATCTGATCACAATAATTTTGTGGTAAGAAGGGCATCACAATTATATTATTTTAACCTAGCCTGTACAATGGTTTAGCTTCCTCACTCATGAC
The DNA here is from genome assembly GCA_033807755.1 of Ellobium chinense. NCBI lineage: Eukaryota > Metazoa > Mollusca > Gastropoda > Ellobiida > Ellobiidae > Ellobium > Ellobium chinense. The sequence continues at coordinate 2,025,563 of JAWQUT010000093.1, forward strand.
TTGTGTGAACATAGATTACTGTGGAAGAGCTCTGGGGATATTGGAAGCTGGTACTTCACAATGGTACATAGCACAACTGTTCCTTCCGGGGCATTTTCAGATACACCAGAACTATTCAAGATAAACCCCGCAGTAGTGACCCACATGTTACAGATGACAGGACTGACTGTTGAAAAAATGCATCCATACTGCAGTTACCACTTTGAGAAACATGCAAGAAAGAGGTGATAATGTAAGTAAACGCACAATCCGGAGGCACCTCAACATCCAGAAACTCTCAAACTGCAGACCTTACCGGGACCCTCTGCTGACTGCACATGTCGTCAAGCTTGTCTGGTCAGTGATAAAATCAACATTCAATGGTTTCTTGGTAGATGGGATGGTACTGTCCTTTCAGAACAGTCCCAATTCTGAGTGGACCACGTGGATGGACGCATGAGAATATGGCAACAAAGTATGGTGAGTTGGGCGTCGAGTTCAAAATCGTAATGATGTAAATGACCCTTGTCAACTCCGTGTTGCTCTGACCCAAGAATGGAACAGCTTGTCACAGTATTCACCCATGAGGCTGACACGATCAGTGTTATGGCGAATTCATGCATACAATAATGTCAGAGGTGGGCATACTCCTTAGTGAACTTTGAGAAATAGGGAGGTACGTGTTTCATCACAATAAACAACATCTTCCTAAATCAATTATTTTGTAAATTTTGTATGAATTAAGGGGGGGTGCGCCTCCTGGGAGTGAAATCGTGAATGCTTGAACTAGGGATTGTTTAAGCTTTAAATTCAGATTTAGCATGGTCAAATTAGAGGAAAAATGTGGATTTTTTTTTGTTTTGTGTACGGTTGCCATGGCAACGCCGCCATATTGGATTTCATGTGTTGAAAATGAGCTATTTTCAAAAGCCTAAGGCTCCTAGAGTTTTAAATGTGATTATTTCAAATTTTGTACACAAATTTTGTACAAAATAGCTCTATAAAAATAATAAAATGCCTTTGTTTTTTGTTTATTGATCATACAATGTCAGTAAAAAAAATTTGAAATATGTGTGTTGACGGATGTGTATTTTTCTCAATTTTTCACCAGATAACCGACTTTTTTTCAAAAACGTGAATTAAATCTAGAAAAAAGGATGCATTTTATTAAAACACATTCTATGGGATAGATATATTCCAAATTTGAAGTCAGTCGGTTTAGAAATAAAAAAGCCTTAGGGAAAAAAGTGGAGAAAAACAACATTTTGAGAAAAACGCATTTGAAGTTTTAATAGCGCGTTTATACAAGGCTAAGATGACCATCTAGAGGTGCCCTTTCAGGGCATAAAACGGATGTTTCTGGCATCAAAGGTTATTTTTCTCATAGCAGAAGAGGTCAAAGTGTCTAAAAATACCAAAAGCCCAATTTCGATATTTTAACCCCTAGACCCCCTTTTCAGAAGGCGCACCCCCTCTTAACAAAATTGTTAAAGTATAGTCTATGTGTGCAAAGTTTGAACATGATCTGGTTGTTTTTGAAGGAGTTCTGGGTCATTTACCAAGTAGCCCAGGGAGTTTCTTCTGCCACTCAGTATACTTGCCAGCAAGCTTTTTTTTTTCCAGGCATAATCTACTTTCCAAGACAGATTAAAGACAGGTTTGGTCAAAGGATAGGCAGACTGCTGGTACTTTTCACTTGTAACTATTTATCTCAAAGACTTCAGTTCTGAACCTACCAGGAGTACTAGTCAAACAGTGTGCGCCTTCATACCCGGACTGACATCCATTGACACAGGTACCATTGATGGGATTACAACTGTCCTTGCAAAATTCACTGCACACCTGGCTGCATTCCATGCCATATGTGCCATGAGGACAGACTGTGAGATTGAAAAGAAAGACTATATTTTTTATAAATTGATATCTACTTATTAATATTAGCCTACTAAATATGAAAACAAAACACTGTGTTAATATTCTACACGTGGGACATTTTAAATTAATATTGCTGATAGGGATAATCAAGATTAACCCTCATGATGCAGCAATAGTATATGTATATATGTATATATATACTACCCTGTGCTCGCAGCCATTGGACGTGGTAATAGTATATATATGCATCACTCAACCAACCTCTACCCGCGGCAATCATATTTATGCAGCCGTGTATCCTGGAAATGGGTCATAACACTTCTCGCTATGCGGGTGTATAAACTTATACCCTAATCAAACCAATGGGATGCTCCTCCTATGCTTGTGCTTCACCTTCACACACCAGAAAAAGTCAAAAGGATACTCAAAGGAATGACTGATTTTCAAGAAAATACATTCTTAACTTAGATGACTAGAACACTATTTACGAATGTTTTTCTCATAATGAAGTTGCTAGCACGGACTATAACCCCTAACGCACTGTAGAAATTGCAAAAACGAGAAAACTTTCAAATAAGTAGTCTATGCTTGTTTACAGTCATTCTCAGTTTTATTGAAAACCAAACACACATCCTTATGAGTTATGAGCCAGAAATGAAATGTGCATGGAAGCTCTCTTTTGACTGTTAAGCTAGCGTATTATGTTACTTTGCTGTGCTGCGAGACTGTTTCCCCCGATTGGAAGTAAGATGTTACGATTATTACATATATGAAACAAAGGAAGACAAATGATGGGTTGAGAAACTGGCCGTTTTTGTGTCAGCATATATAAGGGAGCGTTATCGCATCTGTTTACAATTCACAGTTCATCACATACTCCGAATAAATGGCTAACACAGTACTACACACAGCTCCCTCCTGTCGTCTCCTGTCCCACTACCCATAACCAAAAATCAAAATGATAGGATTAGTGTGACAGCTGAGTATTTGTCTGCGTGTGACTTAAGTTGCCTCTCCTCCCCCAACCCTTCTCCGTGTGGACTTCTAGATTACATCAACCTTATTGTGTGCATGTGTGCTTCAATCTACAGGGATTGCATTATGCATTTGCTAAACAAGCGCATATAATAATAATAAATACCCTCCCAAATGCCTTGTCCAATTTCCTATACAAAAAATATAAAGCTTGTAGTAGATACGTAGCCGCTTTTCAAACAAAAACATGGATTTTTGCATGCCAGTCCAATACAAACGCATTGTTTACATCGGTCAGCTGATGAACAGGCAATATGCGCGGCTTAGTATAACATTAGTAAAACTAAGCCACACAGCCAGTGAGCTATATAGCGTGTGATCAGCTAGCGCTACTAGTGTTAATGTTATTATGAGGAATGATTTTACCTTTGCATTTCAAGTACATAAAATATTTGTGCCTTAATAGTACACAAAACCATTTTACGTACAATGAATCACTATTACAACACATCAATTGATTTGAATATTGGCACTCCTTAATCTATTTATTGATTTATATACATAGACGTTTCTGGAACCTACGTTCCACATATAATGCATAATAATAGAGCATATAACAAAACAATCAAAACATCATCGTGAATGGCATACAAATTACATGTACAACAATGGTATATCATATAATCACTATTCTTTTAACTTTCTCCCTTTCTTTCTATTCTTCTAAGACATTCTTTCCAAACTTATCCACTAATATGTCATCTCGTTGGCGACGTCCGCCACAGACTTGGTTCACGACTTCGACCTTGTGAACCAATAACATCACACAGTATCCTCACAAAAGCTACTGAGCTTTTTTTTTCTAGGCATAATCTACTTTCCAAGACAGATCAAAGACAGGTTTGGTCAAAAGACAAACAGACTGCTGGTACTCTTTATTTAAAAGTATTTATCTCAAAACCTTCAATTCTGAACCTACCAGTCAAACACTGTGCGCCTTCATACCCGGATCGACATCCACTGATACAGGTACCATCGATAGGATTACAACTGTCCTTGCAAAATTCACTGCACACCTGGCTACATTCCATACCATATGCACCATGAGGACAGACTGTGAGATTGAAAAGAAAAAGAATATTTTTTGAGTGCAAAAAATGGTATCTATTTATAAGCCTGCCAAAGTTTAAAATAAAAAGTTAACATTCCATGTGTGGTAATATTTTTTGTTTCAATATTGTTGATAGGTATAGTCAGGATTAATGTCATGAGGAATGATTTTACCTGTGCATTTCAAGTATAGTCAAACCTCTTTATATCATCAACTTCGGGACTTTACCAAAGTTGGCATTGTAATTATAACGTGGTTGGTGGTATAAAGAGGATTCTACAAATCAATATAACTTGATAGTCTTAAAACCTTAGAAACCAAATTATCTTGTATGTTCATCTTTCAAAGCACTAACTCGATGCTGACAGAAACTTCTAGCCTCCAACCAAGTTTTCCTTAAGGAAGGGGTAAATGTGACGGATGGGCCTATTGACAAACTTATGCGGTCAGTGTGCAGGAGGTCTCGATTCATAATCTGTTACTTCATATACCTATTCTCTGCTAGTCACAACGACTTGCGGATCGACACCAGCACTTTTCCCACCTATCCTGTGATAACAAATACCGAACCGCCTCTTAAGTGAGCCAGCTACCCGTTCAAATAGCGAAACTCTGAGCTGATACTCAGTTGAGTACCAAACTCAGTGGCTTTGTTTCTCAAAATATCTTGAGTGACCAAGATAATTTTGGCATGTGCTAAAGTAAACCAAAGAAAAAGAGCCTTTTTAATTGTATTGTGTTTTGGAGGTCCTATTTTCTTATTCTAAAGACTTGATTCCGACAGTTCTGCTGTCAGTGATTTAACAACTGGAGGAAAACATCGCCAACAGTTCTTCTCTTAACTGTTTTCTTCCAAGGTGTTGCGAAATTATTAGCAATATCTTGCTGAGAATTTGAGGACCAGATGCATATGTCCCAGTTTTTCTTTGCAGTAAGTGACAGTCGCAAGAGTTTACTTCCAGCCTCGGACAGTGCATTTAGAAAAGACTGTGTCTGCTGTGTGCTATCCAAAATATGTAGAAGAAACCTTGCTTGAAATAGAAGTCAATTGCATGCCATAGAATAGTGCCCACAAGCTGCGATCTGGTCAAATGCCAGCACCAACAGTTGTGTAGAGCTACATTTAGGTCAAACTAGATCTAAGGACTGCAGTGTTCAGTTTTTTGGGGTTTGAAAACTGACATCTTCATACCTACATGTACAACATTTAAATAATAATACACAGTATCCTTAATGAGTTAAGCTACTTGCAAAGCAAGCTTACATTTTCTTTTCATTTAATCTATTTTCCAAGCCATATCAAACCCAGGTTTGGTCAAAGGATACTGATAGGATACTTGATAGTATCTCATACAGTCAAACTCACTGTTGTACCATCAACCCCGCATACCATCCACATTTTGCCTCTGAATCGATCCAGTATATTAAAAATAGTGGAAATTAACCCCACTATACTGCCCCCGCTATCTGCAAACGCTTGGGCATCCCTTTCTTTCATTAAACCATAATAAAAAACACCACCCCCGACCGCTAACACCACCAGGTTGCAAAATAAACAAACAATGATCGCTGCAGTGCTTATCTCTAATCTGACCTATATGCAGTTCTACTGTTAGTGCTAACACTTGACCCAGAGTGCCCTTGTTGGCCTCTTCTATGGCCTGCGTTTGGCAGGGTTTCTGGTACGTCTCTCAAGTGGCACACAACAGGCATGGCCTTTTCCTGGCGCAATGTCTGGGGATAGAAGCCAATACTTGCATTTGTCACCTACTGCATAGGAAAAGCAGGACATAGTATGAATAAATATAAAAGACCCTGATATTGCTAATCATTTTGCAACAACTT
>JAWQUT010000093.1:2031588-2043514 GCA_033807755.1 Ellobium chinense
TGAAATCGTCGATTTGGGCTAAAAATGCCGAAATTGGGTTATTGCTATTTTTAGATACTTTGACATCTTGTGAATCGAAAGCATTGATGGTCGCATGTGAAAGAATCCATTTTACCTCTCAAAAATGCATTTCATTAGGGTCACTCCCCAGATTTTTTTGTCTGATTATGTGAATTTATGCTGAAATTGTCTGTTTTTTATAGCATATTTTGTCTATACGCAAGAAAATTAGACCTATCTTGTTCATACCGTTGGAAAGGAAAATTTTTCCTCTACAAGGTCAACCTCTCATTGGCCGGCCAATGAAAATGTCGGAACGACGGCATCTCCCGAAAGCGAGGCATAAATTATGTCTGGCCTTATTTACATCGCTAAAAATAGCTAGGCCATGGCCTAGTTTTCAACCAGAACAAGTCATGCCGATGTCACTCACTCGTTTGTTTCTGGCAAGCGTGACCTAGTTATCGGATTGGATTTCTTTGGTTCGGGTGGCCTCGTTTCTGTTTGTACGTAAACAGCAGCATGCAGGTTAGCACGTGAATACAGGAAGGAGGTGGCCAAGAAAATAGCAGCCTAATTTTTCTTTGTGATCCTAAATTGTTGTGATTATCATAATGCCCTAGACAAAGTTAGACAGGAAAAGGAGGCTGAGGGAGGTGGCCCAGCCTATCAGCCGGGCATGTATTGATGTAAGTACAGTTTTTCAGACGTTTTTTGTGTATGAAATTTTCAAACGCATTTTTCTCAAAACTATACTTTTCAACACATAATTTGAAACTCCATCATAATTTACAAACCAATCTTTGTGAAACTTGGTATATAAGCAGTTTATAGGTGTACAAAAAAAAGTAACGGAGAGACATTTGGACTTAATTTTTTATTTTTCAGGAAATATGTTGGCGGAGACCAAAAAATGGGGAAAAATTGAAATTCTGATACATACCAATTTTGAAAATTCATAAAATAATTTTTTGTCATTTCATCAAAAATAACTCTCTGTTACTTTTTATACATTGTGTATAAAAATGCATGTGTGGAATTTCAGTTGGATTGCATTTCATCTGGAGGAGGAGTTTCCTTTTGAAGTTGACCGTTTTCTAAATAGAGAATTCAAGATGACGGCTGTTTCCATAGCAACCATGATAAATTGTGAAAAAGGTTTGACTGTTTTCTACTAATTTGAACTTGCTGAGTCAAAAATCAAGGTTAAAATCATGTGGCACCAAGCATTTTGATTTAGAAAATGGCCCTCAGGTGGCGCGCCCCCTCCCCGCTTAAAGAAACCAGTTAAATGAAAAACTGTTGGCGTTATTTCGATCGAAGCTGATAAGTGGCTGACGGCAGACCTGTCAGAATCAGGTCTTCAGAAAAAGAAAATGAGGCCTCCAAAACATGATGTAATGGAAAAGGCTCTTTTTATTTGGTTTACATCGGTACATGGCAAAAATATCCCTGTCACTCAAGATACTTTGAGAAACAAAGCCATGAAGTTTGGTGCACAACTGAGTATCAGCTCAGACTTCTATTATTTGATTGGGTGGTGGTTGACTTTAAGAGACAGTTCGGCATTTGTTATTGCAAGACCAACAGGTAAAATGCTGGTGTCGACCCCAAAGTAGTTGTGACTGGCAGAAAACAGGTGCATGAGCCAGAAGACTGTGAGTTGACACCTCATGTATACATACGATGACCGCCTAGATTTGTTACTATGCCCATCCCTCACATTAACTCCTCCTCTAAAGGAACCCTGGATTGTAGGCTAAAAGTTCCTTCTAGCATTGATTTATGCTTTGAAGGATGAACATACAGGATAACTTGGTTTATAGGGTTTCAATACATTTATATAGATTTGTAAAAACCCTGGTATACCGCCAACTTCGTTATGATGCCAGTTTTGGCATAGTCCTGGAGCTAGCAGTATAAATAGGTTTGGCTGGTATATATCTCAAAGACTCAATTCTGAACCTACTTGTTAAACACTGTGCACCTTTGTATCCGGATTGACATCCATTGTTACAAGTACCACTGATAGGATTACAGCTTTCCTTGCAGAATTCACTACACACCTGGCTGCATTCCACACCATATGTGCCATCAGGACAGACTGGAATTGAAAAAAAAATCTATCTTTCCAGTACAAAAAATTATACCTACTTATCAGCCCACTACAGTTGAAAGCAAAACGTTGCGTTAATATTTTGGGTGTAGGGTTTTTTAACAGATTATTGCTATTAAGTATATTCAGACTGATGTTATGAGGATGAATTTACCTGCACATTTCAAGTACCTAAAATGAACTGCCTTCAAATGGCATGTCTATCCAGTCACTGTGCTATGCACTTTAAAATGGTCTGAATGAGACATATGCCATTTTAAAAAAGATATCATATTGTTTATGTGATCATTCATCAAAGTCCGTGTCGAGTGGTTAAAAAGTTTAAAATATGCCGAGAGTTTCCCACAAAAAGTGCAGCAGCAAATACACATTCGGGCTCCTTTTTGCTTTGTCATNCCCCATTCTCTTAGAAGTGTAAATAATAACTTAAGCCATTTCATAACACAATGATGATACACGACAATGCATTTCAATGCAGTAAATGTCTCATCCAGTTCAAAGCACCCGCCAACAAATTCAGTTCTGTTTCATGAGAATAGAAATACAACAACAATATTCCTCAGTTACATCATTGCTCATCTTTCCATCCTCTAAAAATTTTAAATTTCACACATGTACTCTGATATTCCTTTCCGTACATCCTGGAGTCTGACAAACATCAAACATCATTTTATTGTCACACCCTGTGTCATATGTTCTTTGGTCTGATGGACACCATATTTTAAAGAAGACTTTTTTTTTAGCTTCAAACCTTAGTTGTGTATCCTGGGTCTGAGAAACATCTTACATTTCAAATACATTTCAGGAGCATGGGGTATTGCAGACATCAGGACATATTATATGTTAGTTTTTAGTGTAGGACAGTAAAGATTAAAAACATAACAAGACACTTTTAACCCTTTTAACCCACAGATCTATATTTTGGTATGGCCTTCAAAAGTTTATTGGCCCATGTGGCCCAAGACACCCAAATATTTGGCTTTGCATCATGGCTTTGCACATATCACGGAGATAGGAAGGTACCATGTGTCGCAAAAAAAAACGACATCCATCAAAAACGTAATAACTCGCACATTTTTTTATGAAATCACATGAAACTAATGAAACACAATCATAGAAAGTTTGAATAAAATGTATTGAAAATTTGTTGTCTTTCTGATGTTTTCCAAAAAAGACCTCAAGTTAAAAAAATAATGCGAATTTGTGAAACGTCAGAAAATCAGCACAAAACCCCCACAGAATAAAGTTGAGGGGATTCAGCTCTGGGCTGCGGGGGGACTATGTCACTGGTGTTTGTAGGCTGATCAGTCTGTCATCGAATTTTCCTTGCAGCCATTGAAGGGTCCTTTGAGCCGTATGGGGCATGGCCTCATCCTGTTGAAACCACTGCCTGTGTCGCTGAAATGCTCTCCTTCGGCCCCCACAGAATAAAGTCGAGAGGATTCAGATGTAGGTTATATTTCAAAATGACATAAAATGCATAATCTGGTGGCACTTTAATGACATTCTGACAAAGGTAGATCTTTGGACATATTTTAAGCGTACAAAATTTCAAGTAATTTTTTTAATTTTTGTAAGAGATATTAAGGATTTGGTGGGTATCGGTTTTTTTTTTGCGACTCTCTGTACGTGATGGAAGGGTAAAACGGCAATTTCACGATAGCTCTCGCCACTTTCCATAGTAAATTTGCTTATGGATAACACATAAAACATAATTTAATATCTCTGATGAAATTTACATATTTGCTTACCCTGACTACTTAAGTTTATACTTTTAGAAACTGCATTAAACATCTAAATAATATGCACTGTTCCTAAACCCTGAAGCATTAGAACAGTCCACAATGCTATTTACTAATTCAAAATCGATAAAACTGAAAGAATAACAAATTCACGTACACGATTTCTTACCAAATGAACAGTTGGATCCCATGTAGCCATCTTGACATCCAAACAAACAGGTGCCATTTAAATAATGACAAGGGGAATCATCCTCTTTATCACTCAACCTGCAAAATCTGCTACAAGTTGATGTACAGTTTATGCCAAATTTCCCAGCTTCACAGGCTGCATAAAAAAAAAAAAAAAGGAGAGGACAAGTTAGTGTTTTATAGTGTAGTTAAGGCAAGGATGTACATTATGAATATAGCTATAAAAGTAACAGTTTAATTAAAGGACATGTCACCACTAATTACATGGACTGAATGAAATTATATAATATACTGGTACCTGAACAGGTAGTGGAGTAATTGTTAGGAATTGACCTGTATGCTCAGTTTTGAATAACAGTTTATTATTTTATGAACTCAAAACATCTCATAGACTCATGGTATGGTTTCCTAGGAAACACGTAGAGTTCTAGTGTGGTTTTCATGTATTACGTACAGTATGTAAACATTTGATAGATCACTTTTCTCATCATGGAGAGAAAAATAACTCCTAAAGCATTCTCAAAGCAAAATAGTCCCCTGGCCACTTTCTGTTATTTGGCTTTGTAAATCTGAAAACAGACTATCACCGATAGAAGCATGTGCTTGTGCATGATCATTTCTGAGACATCATAAACAATTATTCAGCACTTTCAAAATGATGCCAATGAGGTTATAACATTAGCAAATCCTGATATTTAAAAGATAAAAGAATATATTATAATAAAACCCCATGTTCAATTTACTGACACCAGTCAGTGGTTGTGTTTGTTGCTCTCCAATAACACTAATTTCAAAGCCTTTTGCCATCAGATGTGGGATGAGAAATTTTGCATGATATTAGTGTACCTGTACATCTGAAGCACCACCTGGCAAATTCAAAGGAGTTAATTCCAGGAAATTGGCTTAGTAACAGTGTTTCAAAAACAAAGACTTTTTTATTTTGTTTCTAAGAAGTCGGTTAGTTTAACATGCTGATTTCTAGTCTATTGTAAGAGAGTTGTTAAATATGCAGGCAAACGTTAAAATACAGTACTTGCAAACATAATGCAAGCTGTGTTCTTTGAAGCAGGATGGTGGCGCCTTTAATATTAGCTCTCTTTATAACTCAAAAGTATGAATGTGCAGGTTTTTAACCCTTCTAAGCCTTCATTGACATATGATTTTTTTTTTTTATTTTGAAACTATTTCTAGAACATGAACTCCCAGAACATTAAATTTATGTATTCTCCAAGTTTGTTCTTAGCAACAGATTTGTACCACTGGTTTTGCATCAAATGATCAACCACACAAATACGCAAAAGTCTTTGTTTAATTTCTTTTGGATGCATTTTTGGATATCAAAGGTACCCATATTATTCAGTGTGAAGACGGGCGGGAGGCATACTTGGGTAAAAAAAATTATCCATAATGTTCATCTACATGTTAGTGCTGGATTTACCAAAACTTTCTCTAAGACATCCTTAAGTACATTCATGCACCACTTTTTTATAATTATGGTAAAATAGAAAATGTGGGTAACTTGATGGCTCACAAAAACCTCCAAAGATTTACAATTACTTGTACCAGGAAGGATAAAATCCATTTGCTTTCTCTGCACAAACATACAACACTTGGGTCAAAGTGTCTACTACACACCTGACTGAAAGACTAGCACAACTGTTGCTTCATGGTTATGGAAGGTACAAATGTATTTTCCTGCATCCTGTGATGTGAATGCCTTTACTCTCAGAATCTGGTTGTTTGTGAAGGTACCATTGCTGTTGTGTTTAATAATTTCTTCTCTGAAATTAAATGATGGAAGGAGAGAACAATATGTTCAGTGTTTGAAATAATATAAAAAAACAGGTTCAGCTACTTTAACTGTGAGTACCGAAAAGTATACTGGTAACATATACCACAAGTGTTATAAATGAGAGCTTGTGCATAAACGATGGAATCTCTTAGCATCGTAACAATTACACTGAGCGCATTGGTGCTGAATGCACCCTTTGTGGCGTTCAACATGATAAGTTAATGCAGTTCTCACAATGAGAATGCCATCTTTAATGCTCAAGCTCTCAAACGTCTTCTACTCTGGTAATGAATAATGTACAGCGTGACCCAAAAGAAAGAAAAAAAAAACCCTTCCATGTTTATCATAACATAAGGAGTTTTCAAGATAATCATATAGAATGTTTATACAGTATAGCCAAACCACTGATGCCGATAGCCTGAATATTTCATTGAATCCCATCCACACTACACACCGTGGAGAGCAAACAGTTTTGACATGTATGCTTTAAAAAAGAACCAAAAATGCATTTCAGGGCCCTATGGTTTTATGACTAAAAAAGTTAACGTTGACTATGATTATGAAGCAGACACAACGGCTTGTGGTGATCTTTTTTTTCTAGCCAAAACAAATGACTTGTGATCCAATCTTGTCCCAAAATTGTTTAAAAGAGTCATTTGACAGGGCTAAGGAATGCCGACATAAGATTCCATAAAGTGGAAATCAACAGCCAAAACAACAAACCACCATCACATCTGTATTGACACACGGCATATCTGTCTTGTTTTATGTAAAGGGGCTGAGTTGATCATAGACATCCCTAATACATCTTTTCATGTTGATTTGCTGTGTGCCTCTCTTCTATTGGAAAGTCCTTTCTGAATCATTTCAGTAGGTTCGACTCGTAATCCTCTCCTACAACAGACATGTCCACAATGGTCAAAATGTGCTTGACATTCAATCAGACAAGCAGCTGAGTTTTGTCTGACCGGACAATGTTTTGTCTGACCGGACGATATTTTGTCTGACCGGAGGATGTTTTGTCTGACCGGAGGATGTTTTGTCTGACCGGAGGATGTCCGGAGGATGTTTTGTCTGACCGGAGGATGTTTTGCCTGACCGGACGATGTTTTGTCTGACCGGACGATGTTTTGTCTGACCGGACGATGTTTTGTCTGACCAAAAAATCAAAACAAATAAAAAGAAGATCAAACAAAAGCTTTTTGCTAATCTGTAAAAAAGAGTAAAGAAATGTCACATTTTGACAGTTTCAAATGAACGGTTCAAATTTAATGGCATTTTTTGATGACATTAGTGAGAAGGGCATCAGTTTCAGCTTGTGTTGGTGCTGTGTCTGCACTGTCCAAGTTGTCATCTTATTCTTCCCCACTGTCTTCTTCCATGGCAGCATCTTCATTGGATGACTACATCAGTACTCTACTCTGGCTAATACCAGCAGAGTGCAGCTGTTCCTCTCTTTGAGTCTGTCTTCGGTAGTTCAGCCTTCTCATGTTTCCTGCTGAAGTCGCCTATCAAAGAATCAAAATATTCTGAGCTTATAACACTGCACTGCCATCCATTGTGATAGAGAAAAAGGATGCAGCTCTCAGCATCTTGGCAGCTTTCTCTCTCTCTGTGGTTGCAATCGTTTCCAAAATGCAGTGCCTGCCATTCGTGCTACGAGTTCGGTGTTCTCGGGTTAATGAGCGTCGCGGATAATTAGGATCCGTTTAAGTTGTGCATTCACACTCCTTTCGTTTTACAACCGATTTTCAAAACGCGTAGATCTACCGGATGTAGATCTGTTGGACATTTGGTCCGACAGTGACCAACATAATGTCAGACCAAGTCGATTTTTACTGGTCAGGACCGGCGTGCCGGCACTTGTTGACATGTCTGCTACAATGTTACACAGTATGTTGTTCACTGCGCAGCAATTCGAAATGTGGTCACTGCTTTATAGAACCATTGCTCTCTTTATCATTGCAACACAGTTGAATTTATGATGATTATAGGCCTATGCCATTTCATGACATTTGCTGTTGCAAAGTTTGATAACTAACTATCTCAGCCAGTCAAAAAAATAAAAGGGCTCATGTTACTGAGCTAGAAACTCAGATATCAGACAACAGAGTGGTAAGTTGGGCCTTTCGATTTCAAATTTTTGCTTGTTGCAGAAATTGACTTCAAAATAATTTCTGTGCGCCAAAACATTGCTTTTACGGGCGATGATCGGTAACTCTAGATACATTTGTGTATTTGTAAGGTAAATTATACTTCACATTTATAGCGAAAACTCGTTCTTCAATAGTTTTCTGATAAAACTTCCCACACTGCACAGTGAATATTCTGTGCATCTTCAACATCTTTATCTCGGAATAGAACCATGCAAAGTCAAAACTCTTTCAACTAATAACAATACCTATATTAAGCTTTCCTAAACTATCATGAACATGATGTAGCCGGAATGTGACCTGAGAAAAATATGCAATTTTAAATAGTCCCTATAAAATCAGAAAACTGGCCATGGGGAGGGGGGAAAGGAGTTGGATTTTAATTTCAAAGGCTTAGATAGGTGCAAATACATGTGCAGAGTCAGAATAGATGAGTTTTAGTCACTCAAGTATAAAATTTGTGGTTGTTGCTAGGTGGATAAGGTTATCCTGTTTACTGAGTGAAAAAAAGAGAGGAGAAAAAAAGAGTGAAAAATTAGGTGGTCTGATTCACTGCCTGAGTTCTCAAAATCTAACTGGTTCAGGTGCATTATTCTTTGTGTCAAAATTTGGAGGAAGAGCTAAACAACATGTTTGGAAAGTATTTTGACACGGCACCCCTGGATAAGTTAATGAGAGGTGTAAAACCTAATATGGCCAACAGTGAAAACAACATTGGCATCTTCATACCTGAGACTCATACTGACTGGCTGTATTCCATATTTTAGGAATAATTGGATATCCCTGAATATGAGAACCAACTCTTCAAGACTACGTGTCGTCACTGTTCTACGAAAATGGCTGAATTCAGATTTAGACCATTTTTGAAAAAGATACTGGTTTTTATGATATCCCGGCCCATACTAATATGTTTTAAACAATTGAAATTCGGCAATATTTCTCCGCAAAATGCAGTTGTAAAGAAACATATTGACTCTTTTCTTCATTAGCATATAAAATAAATGTTTCCTCCACATTCTCTTAAACATGTGAAAATGACTAGTACCATTTTTGTAACATGGTTACAAGATATCTGCAAATCAGCAAGCCGATACATGACTTACACTAACTTACAGTGTATAGTTAGCTCCACTGGGCATAACTCTCCAGTATTGACCTGGTGTTCTGTTCCTACCAGTGACTTCACATTCAATATCCTGTGCTTGCCCTTCCCAAACTGTCGTCTCTTGAGAGGGCCTGTATATCAATTCTGTGAAGACACCACAGAAATATGATGTCAGCACACTGAGTTTGCATTAAGCCATATTCAAGAGCTGAGCCATTTATGACTTTAAATATCATCACCGTGCTCAGAAAATAGCCTAGGTCAGACCTAGAGTATCATGTTGTTTATGAAATCAAGGCCCAAATTGACAGATGTTTTTAAAACATGCACCAATTTATTTTTTTTTTCGTCAAAATTGTGCTTGCAAAGCTACACACTGATTTTGTCTGTTTTCCCTCATATTCCTTCAGATGTGTATAAAATGACTTACGGCATTTTCGAAGCATAATACCATATTAGTATCTTGCACTCAAATACTGTATTCTGGTTGTCAAAGAAAAAAAAGAGCCCCCAGCGGTGTCGGTACAGTAGGCCATGTTACTTGCTAAATGAGCACTTTGTTACCAGTTGTATTCCAGGTGATCTAGTCTGACAATCGCTTCTCTGGGTCAGGCAGAGCGTGGTGACCAACATCAATCTTTACATCAGTCATAGGTACTTAAAGGCAACATGGCCATGCAGGTTGTTAGTCGTACTCAGAAACTGAAGATTTTTAAATCTAAGGTTTATGTGTTTGACTCTCGAGCTCGGTGGTTTACGTTGTAGCGTCCTTGAGAAAGACACTTCACTTCCGTTTCCTCACTCGACTTAGGGGACCAGGGCGCTGCACCACTGCCGACCAGTAATGAGTTTGTTATGTATTTCATTTGTAATATCATGTGTTTACTTGTACTCGTATAATGTGTATTATTCTATGTGTTATGAATGCGATGTACAACATTGTATCACATTGTAAAAGAATTTCCCTACAGATAAAATAAAGTTGTATTTTTTGTGTTTTCATTTTCATTTTAAAGCAGCTAAATCAGTTCGTCACACTACTAAAGGTTAAGGCCATAGAAGATTGCAATTTTGCACATAGCAGTGCACTGCATTCTTGTTGACCCCCCTGAACTCCCGCAAATTTCATAGGCAATATACTTATCAAGATACCCCAGCCTGTGACTTAGCATTCAACATACCCATATTAAGCAGGCTAAAGCTTTATTAGGGGAGCGGGACAGGGTTAGGAATGTAAATTTGAAACAGTTCATGGACATTTTCATTATCTATGAACTCTCTCAGGAATATGTGCTTTATCTTTTCTACATCTAACCTAAACCAACCTTTAGGCAGGAGTGTCCTATAGGTATGAAGATGCTAATAGCACCTGGCATAAAATATATGCAATTTTAAATAGTACCCATAAAATCAGAAAACTGGCCATGGGGAGGTGGGCAATGAGTTGGATTTGAATTTCAAAGGGTTAGATAGATGCAAATACATTTATAGACTCAGAATAGGTGAGGTTTAACCACTCAAGTACAAACTTTGAGGGTGTTGCCATGTGGGTAAGGTTACCCTGTTTACTGAATAAAAAGGCCTAAAATATTAGGTGGCCTGCTTCACTGCCTAAGTTCTTAAAATCGACTTGGTTTACGGGCATTTTTCTTTGTGTCAAAATTTGGAGGAAGAGCTAAACAACATGCGTGGAAAGTATTTTGGCATGGGACCCTTGGACGAGATAATGAGAGGTGTAATACCTTATAATATCTCCAACAGTGAAAAAATAAAAAAGGATTGGCATCTGCATAGTTTTGAGCATGAAAAAAGTCAAACAGTCGGATGTACAGTATGGCGATGTCAGTCAGCCTAATTATGCTTCAGAAAGAAATTTAGAAGGTTGCGTGATTTAACCCTCTGATGCGGTGAGAGAATATTTTCTACATCAGGTCGCTTCACTTGAATGCAGCAATAAAATATGCACGCATCTCCTTTCAGAGTGTTGAGCGTGACTGTAGAATATCGTGAGACTCAGTAACCTCCTATCAATATGAGGACAGTTAGCATGTAGCCTAAATTAATGAGCTTGGGACTATATGCCTGAACCTAATGTTCAAATATTTCTATTATTTATGATTAATCTGTGGGTTTTAAGTTTCAAGATCCCCAGTCCTTATTCATGTGGGTGAGGTTTGAGTGGTTTGATGGGTATACGATTTTTGTCGTAGATCTATGATCATACATTAATTTTGTTGCTGAAGGACAACATAACACTTAATTAATACACAACTTAAACCCTCAAATCCCTTGAACCTTATGGCATTTATAAGAATGAACAAGATACTGAAACTATAGTGGTGCTCTCCTGGTTCACGAACACTTCTGATCTCCATCTACATCGAACACTGTGTCCTGGTCATAAACTTATTTTTTTTTCCTCATCTTCGATTGCACCCAGACCTCTATGCCTTTCCTAAGAACTGTTAAAATGTTTTGTCTTCTGTCATCACCCTCCATTGTGAGAATCAAAACTTTGAGGCCAACAACTTCACTCGGACAAGAAGCAGCTAATCCTGATGTTGTCAAGTAGACTAGTGCATTAACAATGCATATATCAAAAGCCAAAATAATATTAGAACTCCAAAAGTAAAAATAATAACAGAAGCCCTCACCTACGTCTCATAATGGTCAGAGGTATGGAATTTTCTATAATTATTTGCTATTAAAGGACTTTAGCAGCAAGAAGAAGAAAATCCCAACCATCAATGCCTCCTAAATGTGATCGGGTCGTAAGTCTCATACAACCTGATCACCAGTGATGATAGTGATAGTGATCAGGTCTGGGGG
>JAWQUT010000094.1:0-18860 GCA_033807755.1 Ellobium chinense
TAGATACTAGGTTCTTCATTTTAACGGCAGTGTGTACATGCAGTGTTGCCATCCGGTCATGTGCATTCACTGAGAGTGATTTTTTTCTCCACTTAGACCATTTCTCTACGCCCGATGTAGAAGCATATTTAATGCAAAAAAAAAAAAAAATTTCACTGTTAAAATGAAGAAAATAGGTTATCCTATCCAATTCACTGTATTTTTCACGCTTATCCCCAATTACTTACTAAAGGCGATTTTTGTCTACAATTTTGTTTTGAAAATGGTTTGTTCTTTGGCCACCTACCCTACTGTATAAAAAAAAATCGTTACAAATGGCACACTAGCGTCACATGGCCGAGTCTGCATCAGACGGATCAGGTGTAAAATAAATGCAAACAAGTTAGAGGTAAACTGGATATGAAATGTCGTTAGAGGGACCGCATGTGACCAAACTGCACGTGTAAATGGCCCTTTACTTCATGTTTGTGGAATGTGTAATTATGTATCAGTATGAACATAATTCTTGCCGAGGTCAAAGCTATGAAGGAGAAATAAAAAAAAATGATGATGGGCTTTATCACAACTTTATGATACAAGAAAGAATAAATCACGCAACAATGGGGAGACCAGAGGCACTGGACTTCATCCACATAAATAAGGAAAAAATGGATCCAGACCTCAGCACTAGTTCCATCAGATATTCACATATCATAAGGCAAGTTCACTTCAACATCACTATTTCTTATTGGTAAAAGTAGCTTGCCAAATTCCACTCCATTCATCTCATGACATGAAGCTTGTAATCATGACGGTCCACATGCATAGATTTATCAACTGCCTGCTGCAGCATTCATATTACCATTTAGGCACTTGCAGTAATGTGTGCATGACAAATGGTGCATGTACATTCATATTCAGTATCAACTGGACGGGACTGACAAGTGACATGGACAGAAGTGACTTTTCATGCGTGACAAAGAAATCTAATAATTTAACAATGAAATTCAATACCCTGTGTACTAGCTTTGCACTAGTATTAGTCCCTCGTTTATAAAGATAATATATGCTATGTACAGTGGAACCCGCTTAAGCGGGACACGCGTGAGCGGGACGCCCGTTTAAGTGAGACGAATGCCTGGGGAACGGAATTTTTGCTATTTAAATCTATACATGTGAGCGGGACGGCAACCCGCTTAAGCGAGACAACTTGGAGCCAGATTTCCGTAATATACACGCTGTTTTTGACAGGAATGCTGCAAATTGTCACTATCGTACTGTGTCTCGTACCTTTGCCCATCAGCTGAAAACCTGAGAGCTACAAAGACGCTTGTACCGACGGCCCTGATCACCCCCCTTACGTTACGTGAGAAGTGATTGACACAACCTCCCCATAGCCTTCTGTCGGGCAGTTGACCCTTCGGCGCACGCATGGACGAATCAGAGCGGACATCCTAGCCGCTGGTCATTTAACCCGCGCAAGCATCAACGGATCAAGATTAAGTAAGCCCCGCCCCCTGTCAGCCACACTTTATCCTTTCTTCAGCTTACGCAGTGATTGACACTTACGAGCCTTACCTGCGCTATTGCACAACACTCAGCCAGGGTGTCGGTCACATAGGCATGACCATCATTCGCATTGCGTAAAGGCTTTTTGACACACGCCGCTCGCGTCGCGCTCTGGCCAGATGTGGAGCGAGAAGTGTGACGCTTATCTTTGCCGGTGTTTACGATCATGCAAATTTGATCCCAAATTATTTTTGATCACTTGAATGGGGGGGGGCGAACATCTCGACTTCAGAGATGTTAGACCTTTCATATTCTCTCCAGTTTTATTTTAACATGTATTATTTCTTTCCCTCTGATGTAGACATGTCCTGGTCTTTAAAAGAAATTGTTTTTTAATTTTCAAAGGAGAGTGGTGAGAAGGCTTAGGTGCTTCTTTGAAACCAACCAAAAATCCCATTCCCCGCAAAGAATATGCTCTGCAAGTCTACTGAAAATGCAGTTAGACTGCAATAAGTATATTTTAAACAGTATAGATACAATTTAAATCTTACTCTGTTGTCACACCTCACTAGCATCAAGTAATGATATCCCTTAACTTGAATGAAACGCACAAACTAGCTAAGAAATCACTTTATAATGGATAGTCCGCCTAAGCGGGACGCCCGCTTAAGGGGGACGATTCGTCGGGAACGGAGCCGTCCCGCTTAAGCGGGTTCCACTGTATTCCAAAAATTATTGAAATTCTATGTACAGATAATCTTCGTGAAATTTAATGGCTTGAAAGTTATCTGCTAAATGCAAGTGATGAAATATTTGTTTATGTTGTGAAAGTTATAAAACTGTACACACATGACAAAAACGCGCCGATTCATGTAGCTGTTACTGATGAACAGAAAAATATCCAAAAAATCAAGAAAGATGCAGGCCTGGTGGGGGTGGAGGCGTGGGGGAGCATGGGAAGAAGGGAGAATAGGACATAAGATAACTTATCATATTACAACAAGCTACATTCAACCAGTTTTTTGGAACTGCTTATAAACAACCTTCAAACTAAATGAAAATGAGAAGAATGCAAAATATGTCATCAATTCAACACCACTAGTTAGAAGGTGAATTACACTGCATTCAGTTAATTTCACTTGCAACTCTTTGATGTAAAACAAAAACATGGGTTATAGTGACCTTTTCATAATGGCAAGATTGAAACAGGAGCCTAGTTTAATCAGGAAAATTCATAATTCTGGTTTCCTCTTCTTCGTAATAGTAATACAATAATCTACATGTAACCCCTATGCAATTCATTACAATGCATCCTATGTGTTAGTCACTGTTTTCAGAATTAGTCTTTTCTGAGACGCTATATTTGTAAAAGCAGCCTGAAAACACAATCTAAGGGCAAGCTGCAGTTATTATTTCTTAGTACATAAGAAGTCTCCGCACAAGCTGCTGACTTCATACTGACAGTTAGAAAGCAGTAGGCCTATAGTTAGTATCATACAATTCAGATTCCTTCTTTTCAACATAAACCCCTAGGTCGGGAATAATATGGCATGGTTACATAAAAGTAAATTTTGAAAGTTGCAACCATTCAACAGTACTGAAGGGATTCGGTTGATGAGCTGGCCATCAAGGAAAGGTCATGTCATCTTTTTACAGTGGAACTTGAAAACTAAGAATGAGAGGTCAGCACTTTTACAGTTATTATTGTGCCTTGTTCCTGACTTGGGTCTAGAGATAGAAATGACCTAAACAGTATTATGATAATTCGGCTGTGAACATAATTTTTGAGCAGGTGATGCTGTAGGCCATAACAATTTCTGGTTCATTCTATGATTACTGGCTGTACACCTATTTCACCGACACGTTGGATGTCAAACCAACCTATTCCTGCAAAAACACTCAAGTTAGGGAAAAAAATGCCCACAATGGCCAAAATTTTGTTCCCTCTTCTAGTTCTAGTCCCATTATGAAAGGGCCATTTTAAACAGTTACAAAAAACAGCAGATTCCTGTTGCAATGTGCTCACTGTAAAAGGGTTCCAACCATTTTCTTTAACATGATGAAATTACATCTGATGAATCAGTGCTAATAATCTGAACTCCCAACCGACGAAAAAATAACAAGGCTCTAACACCTTTCTAGGAAATCAACTTTCACCATTTCTCTGTAAATTATCAGCAGATTTGTAAAAAACAACAAAAAACTGGAGACAGAACCTTGTAATTGTAGGGCTGTGTGTAGGGCTGTGTAAAATCTCACAGCAAAATGAAAAAACAGTTCCAGTCAGTATAACCCTGGTAAATTAAGTGGGGGGTATAATCTCAGTAGGCGCTTGATAAGTTATCTCACTAAGCGGACTACCTGACTGATGTAGTCAGTTGCTCAAATAATATCACTGGCCTTGTCATGTTTTCATGTTTAAGATTGACATGGTCCATGGATAGTGTTGTCTAATAAATATAGGCCTACACAATTTTGGTTTAGAGAACTACTGCTGGGGTCTATGTCTGCCTTGCTCACTGGATCCCAGGTCTATGTGCTAATTATTTTGATGAGAATTTGTACTGTAATCATGAAAACAGTATCTCTGCTCCCAAGTGTCATGAAGCCCGATATCTTGTTGCCAAAGACTTGGAAGATGGGTGGATAACCACTGAATTTGTCTGGTGCATCAACCTGCTACCCACGCACACACAGCAGCACATTTTATTCTTAACCCTTCTCACCTTTCATTTTTCAGAAAGATACAAAGGCTCCTTATACTATACAATATTGCTCTATGTAGAGATTTCCCCCTACAGAAGGGTAAACAGACTTTATCTCCTACGTGACAGAAAACTACCATTTGTAATGAAATTTACAGTAGACTATATGTAAAATGTCTGGTTTTCTTCTTTTTGGCAGTAAAATCCGTCGCCTTCCACACGAAAGGGCATATCCTGATTTTTGACGTATCCCTAGCTCAAATAGTAACGAAGATATAGCATAAATTCCTAAGGGCTTAAGCTAACTATCAATATGATCGAATCAGAATCGGACGTAAATTGCTCTCCTTAAAAACGTGAAAAACAGGGATACGCCCTTTCGTGTGGAAGGCGGCGAATTATAAGAGTTTCCACTAAATTTACTTTATGATTGTTCGTAAGAAAATATCTCTTGTGCAGTGGGAGACAAGCACACTACCACCAGAGTGGCAACATTGAAAGGAATACTGTAGCAATAAATCAGCTATCCATTTATATTGTGAGATGGGTAATTTAAATTCCAGTTAAAGTGAACATTTTTCGCAGGGATGTCCACTTTAAGTGGTCTCCACTGTACGCAATCTGAATGGTGGTCATATTTCAGTAATTTCTTGTAATATTTCCAGCTAAATACCTGTTTCTAGCCTCCACCTAAAATTTGCAAGTTATTTTCCTCTTTCCCCCTGCCAAAACAAAAAAATAAGGTGCCAGAACATTTTAGAGACTAGGAGTTCGTTAAATGACCAACTATATTTGGTACTTCAGGAATACTGCCATGCCACCCCAGCTAAAATCAGCTGATAGCGAAAGACAATGGTAAATTATTTTAAGTATAGAGTCACCAGCCCACTTGCGGCCACGAGCGAACTTCCCTTTATATTAGCGCCACTATCACACCTAGAACGTTTTTTGTTGGCCGCACCTAGGATATGTGAAAATAACTGGATTGAAAGTGGTGAGAGGCACTCACTGTTGTTGTTTATGGCAGAGATTAATAAAATGTTGTCAGGAAAAATGGCCAAGGTGCGGCCACCTGGCCGAGGTGCGGTCACTGGTAAGCCCTAAGTGAAAGTGTAGCCATCTGTCTAGACGCGACCAAAAGCATGACCTAAGTATGGCCGCATGTAAATGTACAGGAAAACAAGCCCACAGATGAACAAATTGAGAACAAATGAATACAGACAGTACAAAGACCTTTTCATAATTCAGAGATGAACCTTTATGCAACTTTACTCAGAAAATATGTACAGTATTCTAAATCTGCACACGACGATATTCAGAAAAAAACGACATACACTATTTTCAGTTCCCAAAAAGAAAAAACAACGATCCTCAGTGTTACACAAACCAGAGCTGCCAACCAGTACGAAATTTTCGTATTTCATAGGAAAATGTGACCTCAGTATGAAAAAACGATTCGTACTCTTCAAAAACCGAAAATCGACTGTCAGTATGAAAAAGAATACCGTGAATGCTTTCTGCAATGAAGTCGGGCGCTTGAACTTAAACATTACCTGTGTAGGCTATATTTCATTTCATTTGGTCTATTACTTATTAGTGTATATTGTAGACCCTCAAAGCATTAGATGACCTACATCTGGGATGAGCATGGTGTACTATAGCGTTGGCGTCCGGGTCAAGATTAATGATCTTCACTGTACTACTAGATCTAGAGGGCCTGAAAGCGCCGGCTTTCAAAGTCCCAGTTTGGAAAGTTTAGGGATAGCTCTAGATGGATTTCTCTTTCCTGCGATTTGTGCTTTATGTGTGGCCGCACCAAGCCCAACATAAAATTTAGCCTGGCCTGGATGCGGCCACCCCCGTACCTCTCCAATTTGCCTTATAATCGTCTTGTTCTATCCACCATATTAAACTTTAAGCATATTAAGACATACCCGCAACAAAACCACAGCAATAAATTCATGTATAGTATAAATGAGAAGAAATGTTTGAGTCAACCTACTTGAAAATTTCACTGGAGTCTATTCTACAATGGGCAAACCAAAATTTGCTGCCTCTTCCACTCTAACGGTAGGAGATGTACCGGATGTAACCAAAACACGTTCTATTGAACTAACGGAAGTTACTCTGAAAAGTTTGTGTGAATACAGTCCATTGGACTTCTAGTTCTGTAAAGTGGCCTCACCTCGGCCTGGCCACTAGGTGGGCAGGTGACTCTACATGATATATTATGATATGTAATATACAGTATTAACAATAACTGGACTCTATGCTGAAGTTTTTACAACTTTCTAAACAACAGTTGTAGACATACTAAATCAACAACAGTCCATTAGACCAGTTGCCCAGTCAAAAATATCCAAATACCCCAAAATAAATTCTCTAAATGAACATTTGGGTTAATTGTATGTAAGAGAACAACAAGAACAGGTTATAGAAATATCTGAGATGGAACAGACATACAGTAGCAAAAAAAGCATTCTTTCATAACGCGACACATGCAATTTTGTTGAAAAATAAGCAGGAAGTAGTTTTAAAGGATGCTATTCTATACTGATTCACTTGAAACAAAGTTAAGCATGATAAAGTCATAAAAAAATACTATATGAAATTGTGTAAAAGGCAACTGACCTTACATTAATATCTCTTTACTTAAAAAATAATTGGTGTGCACATATTCTGATTTACAAAAATGTTTTCCCTTCTGACTTTTGTTTGTTATACACTACCTGCAAGTACTGAAGAGCAAACCTAGCAGTTAAAGTCTGCTGGAGTAAAATTAATGAGAATCATCTATGAAGTTGGCAAATGTTTTACGACAGGTGAACTGACGATCTTACCTGAATGTAGTGAAGGGTATATTTACTCTTTCCATTTGTAAAAACCCTCTTGTCTTGTCAGCAGCATTTTGAAATGATTTACAGCTTACAGTCTTTATCAGAAGTTGTATATAATCCAGATGTTTTGTTCTTGGAGGGGAGCTTAGCTGATTAGAATGAGTTTGTCACCTTGCTAGAAGTTTATTAGTATGAGATAACTGTGCTGGTAGTAAGTTCCTGAGACTGAATGCACTAATTAAACTCTGATGACAAAATTTACGATGTTGCCAAATCAAGACAGCAAGGTGGCTGTCTGCAGATTAAATCAAGTACCTGATGTATGTCGCTGAACCAAGTTTAGAAATATTCTGTATAGGGTACACAGATTAGGGGACTCCTTGCATTTTACATGGTAAATTTAATAAGTTGAAATTGAAAGAACCAGTGTTTCAGATTACTGATATTTTGGATTGAAACATAGGCCTAGTTGTTAGCAGTAATTCCTGATCTTGGATACAACTTTCAAGAATTCACAAATCACTATATAAGATGTCAGATTAACCCTTGATGCTCTTGCTTAACAAATGATGAGGAAGTGATCGCAGAGATTTTGCAGACTTCAAGGATCTTCGGCTCTTGGATCTTTCACTCAGGGGAGGTATAGGGGCTTGTGATGGTGATGCATTGTTGTTTCTGTTCTGACGAGCAAGCATGTCTACTGGCTGCTTGATGAAAGCATTTAGCAGTGTATTCACTTCCTCTGGTGCTTCTATCATCACCATGTGGCTGGCATCATTGATAACTTCCAGACGGCAATCAAATACCACCTGGAAATGCACACAACAGACGCACACTAAAATAAAAGATAGACTACATGTGATGGATCATGATAAGATACCTTATGGCAACAAAGCATACTTCTGAGATGTGCCAATTACATTGTACAGAATGGTGGAGATATTTCAGGAGTAACACTATTTTTTGCATTTGCTCTATGAAAAGGGCATAGCACTGTCAACATATATATAGTAAATGCCAAGCTGGCTACAGGACTTACATGCGTGTAATATTTACAGCCAGCTAATCACAGAATCAAGAGTGTAATAATAGATTCCACTACACATGGTAACTACTAATTACTCAAGATTCCACCACACATGGTAACTACTACTTACTCAGAAATAAGTATTCATGACACTTTTGATGCATTATACGTTACTGGCATTCTCCACAACTTTTAGTCAGTCTATCAATGTAAGAGCAAACAAAAGGTTGAGAGGCAATTGGCAAGAATGGTCTACTAATGTTTAAACTCAACAAGGAAAACAAGTCATTCCTCCTCTTTTGTCAAATTTGTATTCCAAATCTATAACCTTCAAAAATTATATCCTTATAAAAACAAAGAATGCAATAAAATAACATTCTGCATTTAAAAGGCCTGAGACACACACAGCAAGACCGCAAGGGAGAATGGAAAGTTACAATGAAAATTTGTGTTTATCCTAAAAGCAATATAAAGTCATAATTACATTAAGATTTCCCTTCCTAAGTCTCAGATTAGATCAGATCTATTCACAAAGAAAAAAAAAAAAGTTCTGCATCCCCCTTAACAGTGCTTCTTATCTTTGAAGCTCCTAGACTTACAGAGACCCTTACTCCTTACATGGTAGAAGTTACATTTCCGAAATATTTCTAAGAGTTATACACTGCACAAAAAGTTAATCAGCTACTGAACTTGTTCCTTTCTGAGGGGCTGACATGATCTAAAATGCTCAATGTTCTGAACTGAATCCACAACTGTTCAAGCTAATTTATCACACAGCATTTGGAGCCTAGAAAATGAGACACTGATAGATGACAGGAACAGCCAGAAATAAAACTAGTAATAGAGGTTTCCATTTAGAAACAAATCTTCAGAGCAAACAGGTGGAGTGAGCTTCTACAACCGATGCTGGTTAGCAACTAAATCAAGTAGTGCTAGGCACCTGCAGTTCACGTCCTTTCTTTGTGATCTGGTGTGGGTCACCACCAACATGTCAAAAAATTTGATGCTCATTTTTTAAGGGGTGGTGTATCAGCAGTATCCGTGAGAATGTATCTGTTGCTCACTTCACAAAGGGTTCAGTGAAGGAAAGCAAAATGCAGACAGCAGACAGTCTGATACACATACAAATAAACATAAAGAATACATCGGCAATTACAATGTGAACTAACCGATGCCATGTCTTCCTCCTCACTGAGAGATACCAGCTGGTCTTGAGCACCATAAATAAGCAAGCAAGGACAGGTAAGCCAGCTGTGGAAGAGTTCATCCCCATCTGGCCAGTCCTGGCCATTCATTGTATGCTGGAGCACATAGGTTGGAATGTTGAAAGCTTCTTCTTTAGAAACCACTGAGGTTCTGCCTTTGTGAAATGCACCCCTGAAGAGTGAATAAAAACCGTTATGGATTTGCTTGTTAAAGAAAGAGTTTGTCTAATTCCATCAAGGTATTGCTAAATTTTATGACAACTGCACTGAAGGATACCTAAAATTATTAACAAGATAGATATCTCCATGTTTCAGGCAAAGTGTGTCAATAGCTACAGCATGCCACTGTACACAGTATATACATCTCCTTTAAATAAGAATCTCAAGTTTTCATTGAGAAGGCTCCACTCTGAACAATAAATATATTTAGTGATCAGATTTAAAATACATTACAATGATACGTATATCATATCCACTGCAAAATCTCCCATGTATCCATTTAGTATCATTTACATTCTAAGATTGCCTGCTAATACTAATAGTGATTACCAATAATTGGTAAGCTTGTAACACTCTGTTTCAACTGAAATCCATCATACTTGAACTAAGCACTCTTCATAATTTGTATCGGCTGTGTCTAGGAATTAAAGTTTCTCTCTACTAATCTAGACATATGACTTATGTAAGACAAGTATTCAGCATTTTCTCTGTCATTACCAAAAATATGAACCTGATGTAGTGTTATGAAAAGTATAAAAAGCACTCTGTTGCCAGGGATTGAATAAAGGGTCAGCCAGAAGGGAAAGAAAGGATAGGCCTTTATAATAAAGAAATAACAGAGTAAATTGACAGAAAGTTTGTTAAAATCTTATAGTACTCAAGTTAGACTTTGAACCTTGAATAGTAATATTTCCCTTTCTTAGAAGGACTTAAGTGGCTAGTAGTAGTAAATCTTTATGTTAGTTATTTGAATGCTTTTCTAGATAGGAAGTAGTAGTGAGCAGTATTATATTAGTAAGTTATCTCTTAGCTTAGAAAGTGACTCTGGCTGCACTTGCTATCATAATATCTTCAACAGGACAGAGACATTCAGTTCCTAGTGTTTGAAAACTGTAGGCATAGAGAATAACCTCTTCCCATGCTTTTCAGGTGCTCTTCTGTCTAATTCTCCCTCTCCTGAAGAACTCATGGGAAATCCCCAAGCAACAAATACATGACTCACCAGATTTACCACACTGAGGTTGTATCATTTGTCATGGAAATTATGTGCATCTCAAGTTCTTCAATCCTGACCGTCTCTTGACTGGTGTTTCAGTCATTTGTCAAGTTTATCATTTTTTCACTGAGAAATATGTGCACACCTAGCTCTTACATTCTGAATGGCTATTAGTATTAACTGGTGTTCAAACCACTTGCAAAGTATAACATGATTTTCACATAAATCACAGTGCGCTAGTGGCATGGCTCACTCATTATGCCTTGTAACTGATTATTGTGGTGGCACAGGCTTGAAAAAAATCGTTGTAAAGTATGTGAATTAAAGAAACACCATCTAAGGAATATATAATAAATAGTAGAAGAGTAAACACTGCTTCACATTAGTGGAAACTGTTCAAGTCATAAATTAAGAGTGAGGCTGGAGAAGACATTCAATTTTTCAGGAGGAAATGTGAGAAACTGGTATTTGAGCAAATAATAAGCCCAGACAAATTGAAAGCGTGCAACTGGGATCTCTCTTAAATCACTGGGAATGAATTAATGTGAGAGTATGGCCACAACGACACAAAGCTATAAATTTCCATTCCTACTATTACTACTATGAATAGACCTGGTCTCCTAACTTGCAAAGCTAGTATGTTGACTAACTTCCCAGTAAATCAGTCATTATCCAAATTCCAAATGTTGAATTCTTCCCTAGCCCTTCAAGCATAAACTCAGTACATGTATTCCAACATGTGGACCTTGCCTGATAAGATTTTTCAATTGCTTGTAGTTCTTAAAACCATGGCTTCATGATGAGACCTCCATTAGTCTCCAGTATCTTTCAGAACTTCAACACTACTATTAATGATGGCTAGGTTCTTTGTAAGGGTTGCAATAGATGTGTGGAACAGATGCTGAGCTGGTACCGATTAATTTGAAAAGTGTGCCACAGGTCCCAAGGTGTATGCATTATCCATGCTCCACATGTACTTACTTCTGAAATCCACAGTCCAGGCAAGGCTTAATACATGCAAGCATACAGTAAGGTAGAGTAAACACTCCAGGTTGTGGGGCCAATGGTGTGGGTGGTCCTCCACTGATCAGGACCAGCTTAGTGACACGCCTTGGTCTATTTCGGGCCAGAAGGGTTGCAAATGATGCACTGCAACATAATTTAAGGCAATCCACTACTCTTCCCTCGAAGAGTATAGTGCACTACTGTGGTGCGCACTGCCCTTTTCCAATTCAATACATTTTACATGTAAATTGCGCACCACAGTGCTGAGCAGTGCAGTTTTTTCTGTTATGGATGGTTATCTTGGAAAATCCTTATCTCAAAGTACATTCATTACTTCACAATCAGATTTTACACATGTATCAAAGACACGTTAAGACACATACTTGCAGAGGGATTTTTAATATGCTATTCTCAAGAAAAAGTTAGGTGGATCCAAGAAAAAAGGCTGTCTCTCAAAGTAACAGAACAAGAATGAACCTCACAAATATAAAATGCTTCTGTAAGTACGTGCACTACTGTGTCTCAGATACATGTGTGGGAAGGTGATAAATGACTGAGTTTGAACCCTTGCCTGGGAATTTCTGGAGTGGTGTCCCTTGCTGTGCTGAACAATGAGACGAAAAAAGGAGTAGTAAGCATATAAACTTCAAAATCGATAGCTCCAGGGAGGGCGGCGCCCTTTTTTAGTGAATATTGTTTGAAGATTCAGCAAACTATCATCACGAGAGCCAACTCCTTTCTTCCCCCCCACCAAGAACTGCACTTTGTTTGGCCTGCAAGGGATCGCCTACTGCTACTGGAGTTTACTGGCACGTGAAGGAAGTCACTCACCTCATCTACGCCCTCCCTACCTTTCCACTGGTCTACATATGTGTGAAATCTGATGGCCAAGCAACAGCTTCATGTTTGAGATACAATTTTTCCAAACATCACTGTCCACAACAAATAAAAGCACTCTGTTCAGCATTCTGGTGCGCAATTTTGCATGTAACATAACTGGATTGGAAAAAGGCAGTGCGCACCACAGTAATGCACCATATTCCACAAAGATAGAGTAGTGGATCATCTTAACCCTTTGAACCCTGGGGCCCTAAGCCATAAATGCCCCCTTCCCTGGGCTTCCACATGGAGGCTGACATCTTGGAAGNGGCAGTGCGCACCACAGTAATGCACCATATTCCACAAAGATCGAGTAGTGGATCATCTTAAGAGACATTTGATACTGTGAAAACTCAAATAACATATCATGGCAACTGTCCTCAAAGTGTATAAATATATGGCAGATGTTTTTAGAATTCTTAACACTGCAAATTGTGGGTAAAAGCCAAAGCTTATGAAAGAGTGGCCAAAACATCTATTGTTACTGGTGATGATGATCACTGATGATGGCATCGGTGCTCATCATATAAATACTCTAAAGAAACTGCCATCAGGAGCCACTGAAAGTGAGCTACAACCAGAGATTACTGTAGAGGACTATTTTTTTGTGAGGATCTAATTTTCAGAATTTCATAACTTGAGCTTGGCTTGTGGTAGTCTAATTATTTCCCATCAAAAAAAAAATTTAGTTAATAAAACGTAAAAGGTTTATTAATTTGTACAAGGGCAGTAATAAGGGAAACACAAATTATGTGGTCATCTGTGGATACGGCTTCTCATTATTCCGACCTTTTTGATAGGGGTTGGTAGGTTTTTCTATCAGTGTACAGTAGGATTGCCAGTTTGGTGATTGTAAGCCACAATTATTTATTGTCAATCCTGTAATTTTACCATGGATTACTCAAGACTTCTGTGCTCATATATACATGAGAATACATTATGCAGAGCTTGCAAAAAATACATCCTCATGAAAAAGCCATTTTCAAACTGTTTATGAAAATTAGATCCTTGCATAAACACCATTCCTACAGTAATTCAGTTGTTTTCCACCATAACTGAATATGGCAATGGTAAGGTGAATGTAGTACTAGTAGAGTGTAAAGGAAGAATGAATAAAAGTTACAGTTATATCTAGCCTGTAAATCAATTAAATTTAATAAATAGGCCTACTGAATGTGAAAAAAGTCAACTTGAAACAAGATGTTTAGCTGATATATGGATGATGAGTGCCTTCTGGTGGGTAAAAATATAGTTTCAAACTGGAAGGTGTTGGAATTTGATTTGCAGCTGTCCATTTTTGCTCTTGTAATTACTATTTTGATCCCTATGGAGACATGTCAGCCGACACATCAGGGTATTTATACATGTGCAGTATATCTTTTGTCAATTTTCGATTGATTCTTGATAAAATAGAATTGCTAATAACCTTTTATCATTGGGAAGTACAGTTTCTTTCCTTCTCAAATGCTGTTTTCAATTCTCAAATTCTAAAACCTGACAGCTAGCTAGGACTGCTCAAGGATGGTAATAATATTATTTACCCATATGAATGACCAATAAGAATGTTCCTCCTCTTGCAGTATAGGTCAAAAACTGCCTCCAGATCAGCTGCAATTTCCTTGAAATGATAAGCTTTAGCATCTTTGGGTGTGCTGCTGAGACCATGGCCTATCAAGTCTGGTGCTACAATTTCATATCCAAGATTGGCTAAACAGGTTGTCTGGGCACACCAAATATCTGAAGATCCCCCGACTCCATGAATAAAGAATATCACAAGGTCTTTGTCTACTTCTGAAGTTTCAGAATGTGGTTGGTCTGGCTTACTTGAAGCATGTGGTGCTTCCAATATATTATTTTGCTGCAGTCTTGTAAACAAGCTGGGATAAAAGGATGCATCGTTGCATTTAGAATCAGCAGTGGGCGGAGTTAATGGGCTAGGTGGTGCCTTAGGTGAAGTTTTGTTACAGTCATCTAGTTGTTCTTCATTCACATTAGAAAGATTCAGGTGAGTACTAGTCTTCTCTTCCAGTTCAGATTCTCTGATATTGTCAGGAATATTGTTGCTCTTTGTAAACAGAGGCTTAGATTGTTGACGCAGCTCCTGAGGATGTGCTTGATTGTGCACTGCTAACTGCACACTTGATGCTGATCTAACATTATTTGGTGCTGCATGGTGGGCTGGAGATGAAAATGTACTACTGGTAACAGATGGTGCCATACCATCTGTTTCTGGAGATATGATGACGTTTTCTTGAAGAACCTGGCTTGGTTCACAACTTGCTGCAGCAGCTTGTTGTAGACTTTGGCTTGCATTATTGAGCTCTGTTTTCTCCTTATCAGAATTGTTAGTATTCTCAATAACTGAAAGAGGATGTGGTTGATCTTGCAATATCTTTTGTAAAGTTTTCTGTACATTATTTTGTTGTCTTCGGGGCATAGTGAGAGG
The DNA here is from genome assembly GCA_033807755.1 of Ellobium chinense. NCBI lineage: Eukaryota > Metazoa > Mollusca > Gastropoda > Ellobiida > Ellobiidae > Ellobium > Ellobium chinense. The sequence continues at coordinate 14,809 of JAWQUT010000094.1, forward strand.
TCCTGATGCTGGTATGCCCTGTTGTTTGTACTGAATATACATTTGCATCTCATTTTCAAATTTCTCATCTCGTGGTCGAGCGTTAAAGTGCTGGATTCTAAGGAAGCGAGATGGTCGGACTTCAGTTCTGGAAACATTCTCTGCAGGACCAACTCGTTTTCTTGCCCTACGTGACATGAGATCTGGACACTATGTCAAATGAACCATGCATCAAGATCGAATCTGGAAACAAACAGGATATTTATAATTACCACATACACAGACATAAGTAAACATAACAAATAACAACTGCATAAGAAACATCCATCTGAAAACAGAGGAAACTGGAAACAATGGTCTATTTTTTTGTTACCGAAACATTATGTCGGATTCTGATGTGTTACAAGCATTGACTATCCATAAAAGATACATTTAAATTTATTATACCCTGTATATGACAAATTCAATGGAAGGTTTAGTAAAATATTTCAATATGAGATCTTATTTGTATGAGTCTCCATGTGACTTACCTATCACCTCCTAATGTCATTTGTCTTGCATCTTGCTGGGCACTACGTTCAAACAGAAGTTGCTGATGTCTAACTGCTCTGTCATCCTGAAGTAAATAAATCATTCCAAGAATTCAGTTACCTACTTATAACATTAACACAGAACACAATAATAAAAAAAAATAATTGACATAAGCCCTCATTTCACAATAAATATAAAAGGCTTGAAGATAAAAAACAATATTATATCTAAAGTATGTTCACATGTGTAAAACAGAACTCTACTTTTTACAACATGTTGATGATCTGGCTCTTAATATGCAGTCACTGTGGCTTCCTCTGATTAGGGAAGAATTCTTCAAACTAAATATCAGTTTGGGATGTTGAAGATACCATCATGTCAACATTCAAGGCAATTTCAAAGACAGTTTGGAATAATCTATCAGCACGTACTGATCCATGTAATCCCTGTCAGCAGGCACTATTTAATCCCCGTGTCAAACAAGTTGTTTAGGAGTTCCAAGAATTGCCAAAGTAAATGAGTCTTTTTATCTAGTGAGAAACATTAGTAGCAAATCTGTTCCAAAATTTCAAATAATGAAATTTAACCCTTTTTCTTTATGACCTTGCAACATTTTACACTCACAACTAGCAGAGAAAGGCAAATTAACCCCCGGAATTAGTGTGCTATAACAGCAATGAATGTAACCAGTGGTGACTGCGGAAAGCATTATAACAACTTGTCCACCAGATATCTATTCTTCATCTCTGTCAAGACATTTTCAATGTTTCAGTTTAACTGACATCATCTTCAAAGTGCTATAAAGTGGTTTATGATATCAGAAAAACTGTTCAATTGCAAGCACAAACCTCTACAGCTGATAGTGTTCACATTTATTTTTTAGTGTTTCAAATCACATAACAAAGTTTTTCTGCATACTGAAATACCATAGTTGGATCCAATACCACACAGATGGAATTAGCCCACAAATTAAGTTAAACAAATAGGTCTTTACTATGGATTTTTTGCACACCATAAGCACCATGCAGTGCCAAATAACACTTTACATGTCCAAAAGTTACTAAATATCCAACTCAAATACCACATAGGGGTTAGCAAATGTAATGCAGTGAGACTGACTCAGTTCAGGCGACTACCTGACTAATGTGATCACGATGGAACAACAGTGATTATCATTTGTACAGGTTCCACATACATGATTTAAATTTAAGAATTACTGTTCTCACCACCTGAGGAACATGTCCCAATTCATTTGAATAATCACAGTTGTAAGTGAATACCACAGAAAACGTAATTTGCTAAAACTGTCTGGTAGTACTTGCATGATTTTAAAGCTTACTGTCGTGCAATATAAGTGATTCACAGGGCAAGATTTTTTACTGATGTTCGTTCACCATAACTTGTCTAGAGGCATGTGCAGAATGAAACATTGTTTATGAGGTCAAATATGCATAAATGATCTATCAGTGGTTTCTCTAGATCACAACTGTGCGATTTGCCCCGTTGATTTCAAAATGCCCATCAAAAATTCACTGAATGCAAGCCAATCCCACATTTATATCAGCACAGAAACTGAAAAGAATCTGAGAAAAATCTAAAATGCACCCCCCTCCAATGTACAAATCCCCTTACAAATTTATTATGAGGGAGTAATATCATTCGACTTAGAGAAAACACTGGTCTACCAGATGGCTGAACTATTTCTAGGCTCGGCGTACCTATCCTCTAAATGAAGTGCGATGTTGACGGTGTAGCTGCTGAACTGTTAAGCGTCGACAAGTCAAAATGGGAAGATGATCAGGGATGATAATAATATACCTTCGCTTGCATAACCCCGTCAAGGAAAGAGCAGCTGCTTTATTATTATGTCAACTTACGGCTTCAACAAGGGTAGCCTATATTGTTTACTAATCTCCATGTAACAACAAGATGGCGTTAACTCTACTTCCGTTTTGAACTGTTATGTAGTCACCGCAGTAGGAAAACTTATTGGGTCGTCTTGTGGCGATCTGAGCGCCTCTGAATGCCTCGAATAAGAGATAAGGAAGCAGCAGAGCATAACTTACTTAACTCATGCCATAATAGCAGACTTGGCAATTAATCGACTGATGATGAGGAAAACTGCCCCTTGAAACATGGCTGAAATTTTCAAATGCATAGTCTAGATGAGCAGCTCATATTATTCTGCCTTAGGCCTAAATGATAAAGAACTCATGTGTTCGATCATACAACGACCGATCTGTGCAGCCTGTTGTACGAGATGGAAGCTTAATTTGCTGATAACGCTTGACAGAGGCAATAACAAGGTTTTGAGGTCGTCGGAACTGGCGCCTCACTGGCCTCACGTCACTTTGCGGGACATATTGGTGTCCGCTCCAACTTTTTGTAACTCAGGCAGACATAACTGATTTGACGGCATCCCGCACGCCATTGGCAGCATTGTACAAGGGAATAGAGGTCTGTCCGGGTCACACCGTGTCACGCCATGGCGGACCCGGTAGGATGTCATGGCGCTGAATCCAGTGTGTCACGTCATCTCAGATAATGTCGTAAGCTATGTCACATTGTCTATGTGACACTCTCCATTCGAAGATGACGTACATTCCTCCGGTCGTTAAAAACCTGTGTGTAAAAATAGCATGACACCCGGAGTAGAGTACCCACCACAGCAGTTGAACCTGTCCCCTGGCTTGGCCTATTTTATGTCCCCTTGGGTTTTTTTTAAAAGTCCTGCTCCATTTAGATGGCGCATCGGAGTTGATTAGTGACGGAGTCTTTCTCTCCAGGGATGTAACGTTATTTTCTCTAAAATATTTAATATTTATTAGGTTACTTCCCTTCCCCGTTAACATCTCCCCATATTTATTTTTTTTCCTACAATTATGTTTTAAGTAGTCAGTAGTGATGCATTCTCTACTGTTGAAGTGTCTCTTTCTTGCTTCTTTAATGACAGAGAATGATATTCCTGTGGTGAGGTATATCTGCAGAGGTACACAGAAAATTTTCAATAGTCTCACTCACTGAGATGAATGAGGTGTTGATAGTCTTTGTTAGTTCCCTGGAGAAAATGCAACTGTCAGCTATCAAGCACATTCAATTCCCTACAAAATGGTGCCCATGTTGTTGCAATATCTGTCTTAGATCATTCTTATGGCCCAATTTAGAGTTTGATACCTCTCAAAATAGCCAATTCTCTTGATGACATATCTTTTGCTACTTAAAAAGCTCCCATGAACCTACACTTCAACTCTAAAATTTTGCCATGGTAGCCTATTTGGAGAATGGTCAGAGGGAAGTGACCTGGGAGTGATTGAGAGGGAAGGGGAAAAGTGACTCCCTCTTGGCTGGTCACTGTTTCCATGTAAACACCTTGGCATGAGTAGGTAGTTTTTAGTTGACCATATTTGCAACCCTTAATGGTCAAATCCACTTGTAACCCCACATTTAAAACCTAAAAGTGATCATATTGGCATTTCTTAAAGGGTGATTGTGTTATTGATTGGGGAAGAAGCCCTGGAGAAACAAAAGTTTGGTGCATCTGC
>JAWQUT010000094.1:24532-35279 GCA_033807755.1 Ellobium chinense
GTGTGTGCGTGCGTGTGTGTGTGTGTGTGTGTGTGTGTGTGTGTGCGTGCGTGTGTGTGTGTGTGTATGTGTGCGTGTGTGCGTGCGTGCTTGTGTGTGTGTGCGTGCGTGCGTGCGTGCGTGCGTGCGTGCGTGTGTGATAGAGAGGAGGAGAGCAAGAAAAAAAGAGAGAGAGGGATGAATAGTAGGATGGATGCTGAGAGAGGGAGAGAGAAAGAGAGAGAGAAAGAGAGAGGGGGGGTGAATAACAGGAAGGCTGTTGAAAGCAAGTGTGAGAGAGAGAGAGGGATGAATAGAGGATGGCTGTTGAGAGAGAGAGAGAGAGAGAGAGAGTGGGATGAATAATACGATGGTTGCTGACAGCGAGAGAAAGAGGGATGAATAGTAGGATGGTTGCTGAGAGAGAGAGAGAGAGAGAGAGAGAGAGGGAGAGAGAGAGAGAGAGAGATGAATAGTAGGATAGTTGTTGACTAGAGAGAGAGATGAATAGTAGAATGATTGGTACTGAGAGAGAGAGGGGGGATGAATAGTAGGATGGTTGTGGAGAAGGAGAGAGAGAGAGATAGAGAATGAATAGTAAAGTAATTGTTGACTGAGAGAGAGAAAGGGATGAATAGAAGGACGGCTGTTGAGAGAAAAAATGAATTAATTTGTAAGCTAAGATATGTGAAGGTATAACTGCTATGTCTGTCTGAGCTTTATTTAACCTCATCGTAAAGTGCATAGAGCACAGTGTGAATATTATGCACTGTATAAAATATTGTTATCATTAAACTCTCCGCTTTATCTTTTGGGTCCCCTGGTATATTAAAAAATGCATGTTACATAAAAAAAAAGTCTATGGAAACTGCAGGTCGGACATCATCGATTACCTAAGCTATTAGAAGTGAGTACTCTCAATTAGGCCCGTGTCAAGAATAATCACTATCGATGTCGACTAAGGCCGAGCTCAAGTAGGTCACTATAATATATCGTGACTTTACTGTAATAGTTCTGAAGACCGCATTCCCGTGGTTCACCATAAAAAAAGAACAGCTTGTTACAGTTTAATTTACGAGTCTATTTGCATTGCGGCTGACAAGGAGACCATTAGTATTCACGGCGGCTGACAACGAAAATGAAAGCCGGCTGGCTGATTGATTGGCTTTATTTAATGTCCCTTAGGGCAAAGTGGCCTTGCTCTGAGACAGGTCTGAAATTTCTCTCAGAGGAATCAGGACAGCACGTGTTTGGTTCCTGCAATTTGACCAAAGGACAAGCTATACTCTTTCCTTAGGAAGGGAAGTATCGGTCTCTAAGCAAGACAAGAAGTTTGCGATCAACGCGGAAGAAATAGAAAATAATGCACCGACTTGCGAGTGGTGTTTGCTATACTTCGTTAGCACACACGCCACCCTAGATTCTTGCCGCGTTTTTCTCCGACAAAAGGCCGTTCGAAGACGTTCTCGCAACAAATTTGAAACTCTACATGGTTGCCGACATGTTGCCAAACTTTCTCCTCCGGTAATCCAAATTAAAAAAAACAAAACATAAAAGTCACATTTTTAACAAACCTCTAAGAGGTATGCACCCTTCCTGTGATGGGCGCGCACCAACCAAAAACGTATCTCTAATACCTCCTTTGCCAAGAGCAGCCCCATTCGCAACGCCCTAGGGACCAAACAAACGCAGTCCAGGGCATTTCTGCGGGATACAGCTCATCATTTTGGCTGTGTCCTGCTCTTCGGATTTCGCACTAATCCCTTCTCCGCCCCTGCTCGTTGGCTAGCTTGGTTTGGCCTTTGGGAGGGGGGTAAAAGGGAGAGGGGGTAAAAGGGGGAAGGGGGTTTCAGGATAATGGCTGCACCGTGTTTTCATCTTGATGTAGATGTTTATTGATTTTAGTGTTCTCGTCGTCATTCTGTTGACTTGCTATTGAGGGCTTTAGGTCTTAGGTCTGGCGCGGTCCTAAAAGAGTTCCTCCACTGCAGAGCTGTTTTCATCTTTTTCCACGCGGGTTGGCATAATTATTCTCTGCAGGTGGAAGAACTGGCTGGTGAGCCCCATCAGCTGTGGTTTCCCCATCCACCCTCTTCCCCCACCCCCTACCACCAATAGCTTTAAAGATTTTTAAATAATTGTTACTGTGGTTGTGTCGGTTTTTCTATTTCCCGGGGGTACTGAGAAATTTCGTTTTTTGAGGATCTGAAGATGTCTATTGCGACAGTTGGGACTTCCCAAGTTTGAGTTATCCTTCACATGGATGACGCCAAGATCTGCATAAATAGGTAGCCCCTCCCGTAATGCGGCTTGGCAGTGGGAAGTGGGGGAAAAATTATTCTCTTGACCTCATTATTTAATCCCCTCTTTCTCTCCCTCCTTCCTTACTCCCTCCCCCCCCCCNCACCCCACCCCTAAGAAAAAAGAAAAACCTGTAAACCTTTAGCTCCAGACAGTCATAGTCAAAAGGCTGCACACGTCTCTTTTCATGGTTGAGTGAAACAATGTTACGTGACTTCACTTCAAACATGTTCTGTGTCACGACTTATACAAGTTAAGAAGGCCACGGAGCTTTGTCTGAGAAATACAGTTGGTTACAAGGTTGAAAATTAAGATCTACTTTGCAGCGTTGTCCTGCCAAATAAGATGAGACAAATTTTATTTGTCCATATTCAAGCACGACATTGTCGTCTTGTTTATAGCACATGCATGTATCCAAAACATCTATGACACTGCCTCATAACTAAACTAAATAACACACACGCACGCACGCACGCACATACACAGGGAACTAAAATGAGAACAACATAAATGAGAACTAAAACTGAAGATGAAATAGAAGCAGATGTTAACACCATTAGAGTAGAGAGAGGGAAACATCGATCAACATCGATCTCGACTTAGGTACGGCATTGTTGTGACAATCACTAAACCGAATAAGCTCACTTTAAACAGAAATCAAGACTGCTTTTGTTTTGTTCCTGTCTGTGGTGTCACGAAAGGAGCCATTCTTGTATTCTGTGGGCAATTCTTAGCAAGTATCAGGATGTATTTTTAGTTGTGGCGCCAGTCACAATGAGGAAGAGTGCACACCTAGTAGAGGTTTGTAACGTCTTTTGGATCACCGGCGAAAGAGAAAGCTCGGCAACATGACGGCAACGAACTATGATTTCAAATTTGTTTGTAGAACGTCCTATTAGCGGCCTTGTGTCGGAGGAAGATGTGGCAAGAATCAACGTATGTAAGCTTGCGCTAATGAATAAGACAAAGATATAACTGTAGCAAACACCACTCGCAACTCAATGCATTGTTTTCTGTCTCTTCCGCATTAGTCGCAGCCATCTTGGTTTTCCTAAAAGCTGACACTTCCTTTGCTAAGGAAGGGTTGTGGCATGCCCTTTCGTCAAATTGCAGAGAGCAAACAAACGCAGCCCTGTTATGTGAGAAAGCAACATCAAAGTAACGCCAGGATGTCACACGCCAACAGCCTTTTATTTTTTTTAACATCAGGACAATCAGCTGAAAATGAAAAATACACCTGTAAAATATACCTGCTTTTTGTTTTCTTCCAATGGGGAAATGCTAATGAAAAATACATCTGTAAAATATACCTGCTTTTTGTTTTCTTCCAATGGGGAAATTCTTTACATTGTCATCCATTGTCACATATATCAGCGTGACTGTACTTCACGTGAGCGATTTCTTTTTCTTGTCTTCCGCTATGATCGTGAGTGGGATGTGGAATTTGAAAGTGTGGGTTGGTTCCATTTGGAAAGAGATATATAACGGGAGCCAAAAATTTAGCACAACCGTACATTTTCCCGACGAACTAATGTATAAGCACTGCATATTCCTAAGACAATTTATCTGTAAATAGTGCTTGGCTTCGCGGTGTTACCATAGAGGTATGAAGATGCCAATGTATTTTTCACTGTTGGCTATATTAGGTTTTACACCTCTCATTAACTTATCCTGGGGTGCCGTTTCAAAATACTTTCCAAATATGTAGTTTAGCTCTTCCTCCAAATTTTGACACAAAGAAAAATGCACCTGAACCAGTTAGATTTTGAGAACTTAGGCAGTGAAGCAGACACCCTAATATTTTAGGCCTTTTCACTCAGTAAACAGGGTAACCTTACCCACCTAGCAACAATCACAAATTTTATACTTGAGTGACTAAACCTCACCTATTCTGAGTCTACACATATATTTGCACCTATCTAAGCCTTTGAAATTAAAATCCAACCCCTTCCCCCCATCCCCATGGCCAATATTCTGATTTTATAGGAACTATTTAAAATTGCATATTTTTATGCCAGGTGCTATTGGCATCTTCATACCTAGAGAGCTTTTTCTGTCGGTGCAGACATCCTGCTATCCCGTTCATAGTGATGGCAAATTTTTGTTGTTGTTGTTGTTGTTATTGTTGGCAGGGGGAGGAAGAGGAGGGAGGAGCTGAGGCGACAGAATAATGTTAACTTTGAATAATACTTCTTTATGCCTGTCTGGTTATTGGCATTAGCAATGTCTTCGACGAGGGTCGCAGTATATATTTAATGCAGTGAGTAAATCGGAAGGTAAGTAAACGAAACACTTGATCGAGAACCGCTGACATTAATATATTTTGAAACGGGGCATGACAAGCTTTCACCCTATGCTTTGTATGTATTTCATCCATCGCAAAATATGACACAAAAGAGAACCTCGAAGTCTCCATCAAGATGATAAATAAATCAAGAAATGCAAATCAGTGGTATCAGGACAAGCCGTTTCCCCGTTGGACCCGTGGGAAATTTGACTTGGGGATCATTTTTCGGATCGTGATATCTTACTACTTCCGCGAAATTATCGTTTAAGGCCGGCGTTTGTTTGTTTCTGCGGGTGCACGAAATGGGCGGTCCTTTTATTCTGTGGGCGGTCCTAAACAAAGGAAGTATCAGTCTTTAAGCAAGCCAAACTAGCTGTGACTAGAACGAAAGAGCTAGAAAATAATGCACTGTCTTGCGAGTGGTGTTTGCTAGACGTAAAGCTTTGCCTTACTCATTAGCCAACTTACACCGATGACTCCTGCCATATCCTTCTCCGACACAAGACCGTTGTTAAAAAGTTGCACTTTCGAATTGAAAACCGCAGATGGCTGCCGCCGTGTTTCAGAGCTCTCACTTCCGGTCTTGAGCAAATGAGGTCGCACTTCTTCCCGTGATTGGCGCGCAGCAATCAAAAACGTATCCCAGTTTTCAATTTATGTATTTCCAACATGCCTTTTGATTTTCTTAACCTTGGCCCATATCCATAAGATAAGAATCAGTTCATCTGTCAGCCTTTTTTGGCTCAATATAAATCTAGTCAAAAGGCAGATGAGGAATTTTATGGCGGCCATTAAACCCGTAATCGTGGAAGTCTGGCCTTGTACCTTATTTGACCAACATAAAAAAATGGAAACAAACATGTCGCCGGGAAATGCACAATGATGAATCAGACTGACTTTGATGCTTAATACTTAATGCTCGTACTACTAGCAATAGCTAGTAACAAACGCTTTTTCTTCAGAATACTGTGGCAAACTACCAAATATATCACTGAAATGAGACTAACCTAGAATCTATATTGGGATGTCATTGCTTCAGAAATTGCACTTAATGCCAATGTTGATGTACTAATTTATGTGCAAGAAGCGTCAGTTTGTAAAACTCAACATGTAGCCTTCCTGTACCACTGATATTTGCATGCATCTATGACTGCATCTCTCCATCAGAGAAACAGGTAATAATACCTGCATCCGAGGAGGAAGGATACAGGAAGATAGCGAGATCTGTATCCTGCCATCACGACACTGTGCTACGCTCATCTTAAGACTAGAAACATCAGTTTTCCAGAGAGACAGTGAGACACATGGAAAGCCACCTGTCTCTTCCAGCTGAGGAAGAATAATTATTACTGTGACGAGTGATTACTAACTACTGGAAAGTAGTGACTGGACACTCTGCCTGTTGTGTGACCACGATATCATCTTACACCACTTAGCGGAGGAAGGCACACGTCGGTTGTGAAGTCGCATGAGCGGGCATTAGCCTGGATATGAGACTTATAAACCGCATTATTATTATTATTCTACAAGTCAACTCAACAGCGAAAGTGCTGATTTGTAGGTCATTTGGTTTACTAAAACTGCAGAAAAGACAAAACTACACTTTATTTTACTGGGTATTATTGTCATCCCTGCCCGTATGCTTAGAGCTAGATTTAGATCAGTTTCTCTCTGGAAGATATAAACTAGTAGGCAGTATACCTTCCTCCGCTAAGGGGCGCCAAAACTAAGCCATGGAAAGTTTTCCTCACGGAGACAGCGAAGAATATCCCGTCATATTACATTACAGAATTTGCTTTTTCAAAGATTTCACCGATCAGCTGGACAGCATTACTTTATCCTGATATCAACCAAAATCACTGGAAGCCCCTCACTTGTCTTCGGCATGCTGTAAGTAAAAGTACCGTACTGTGGATTAGCAGAAAAAATCATATTCTTCGGCCAATTATAGTTTCAACTCCATGGTCCCAATGGCTGGATCTAAACCAGGGTGAACAGTTGTAAAGTGCTTTTATAAGGTAAAGCATAGAGCGAACTGCCTTATGTCAAATTTTGTTTCTTACCTGTGGCCGTATGCATAACCCATACGCTAATTAACGTATTGCGTTGATCATAGTGAACACTACAAAAGTTTTGGGAGTTTTCACTGGTTACCTCAGTGCGTTAACTAACATAGGGATTATGCATACGGCCACTGGATTCTTCTCGATTCATATCATACACACCAGTTTCAACGTCGGTACCAAGATCTGTAGCCGTATGCATAATCCAGATATGTAACTAAACACATTGCTTTAACCATAGTGAACACGTTTAATGTTTTGGAAGTTTTTCTTGGTTACAGTTAGGGATTATGCATACACTGGAATTCTGATAGCGTTTCGATGCTTTTGATATAAGTGATGAATTTTATCCCGCTTAGATCATCAATCCTTTCACCGAGTATCGCAATGTATCGAGGGAAATGGAAAAGGAATGAAAGCCTATCCTGCACTGAGCTATGAGTAGGAGAATCAAGGTTAGCTGGTCGGTCAGTTGGATGGTCGATCGGGCAGTCTGTCTTTGGTTGGTTGGTTGGCTGGTTGCTTGGTTGCTTGCTTGCTTGCTTGCTTGGTTGGTTGGTTGGTTGGTTGATTGGTTGTTCGATCGGTCTGTTGGTTGATTGGTTGCCCTCCCACCTCCCTCAATTCACAGATATACAAATAAAATCTAGTTTTACTTTTGTTTTTGTCTCGGCGGATGTCCTCATCATTCTGAATGCTCCTCTCGTTAAATTTATGTTGAATTTTAAAGTTTCCAAACTTATTACGGNGGGGGGGGGGGGGGGGAAGGATGTGGAACCTCCTCTCAACACCTAGTGGTGGGCCGGGACCTGAACAGGGATACTTAGCCTTCGAGCTCTTAGTATCAAAAGTATCGATTCCATCTCGATGCTGAGACTTAATTGGGATGGCATGTAGATACTTTCGATATCGTTACAAACCTCTTGATATCACTTTTGTTACTAGGTTAATGTAACCGAGTTAAATGAGACAAAGCACGAAACATGATACTTGCGAAGAAACGGGGAGAACATCCCATTTAAGTCAGATACATTCTCACCGCTTGTATGGAAAGTATCAAAATTGTATCGAAGTTCAAGAACATAAGTTTCAAATACTGAATCAAAATCCTATGTATCGGAAGTATCGATACTCAGATACGATACCACCCTCCACGAACAACCCCTCTGTTACGTCTAATTATCTCCTCCCTTTCCTGTACAAGGCCATGAATATGTGGGCCTGAAATGCCGACAGTAGATAATTAATTAGCTGGTTAGTATGTCAGCGGGATGCGTCCACGCGAGACAAACGTCTTTCTTTCACAAGGGGTTATAGGGCTGTTAAGGCCATCACAAATGACAAGAAAAGCATAAGATAAAAGCCAGACAAGGTACAGAGTTAGTGAGACACACAGGACCGTAGTTAGCATTCCTGCAGTCTCTGCAATATGGGACGGTTGAGGAGAGGGAGGGGAGGGCGGAGGCGGTGGCAGACAGCAAGGTCAGAAAACCCCCCAAAGAAAGAAGGACAAAACACCAGGATGAAAAGATAAAAAATAATTAAGAGACCCTGATGGTCAGGAGCCCAAAGCAATAATTTTTCGGGAAGGGGGGGGTTGCACGAAGTAACTGCGGCCTTGGAAAGACCGGTAAGATGTGTGTGTGTGTGTGTGTGTGTGTGTGTGTGTGTGTGTGTGTGTGTGTGTGTGTGTGTGCGTGCGCGCGCGCGCGCGCGCGCGTGTGGACATCATCAGACAGACGGAGTGAACATCGTGTGTATCTTTTCATTTTCGAGTTTCATCATGCAATAAACGACATAGCCCACTTTTGAAACTAATTTCTAACATGCAATCAGACGTGTTGCATAAGACCAGAAAGGAGAAAGGTTAGAATGGATTTACAGTTTTCATCCTTGCGAGACACAGACTAGTATTGGAGAGTATCAAATATGGGTAACATATACCTTACAACAGGTTTTGAACCGATCAATTACAAAAGCTATGTTTTATAAAAGCAACTGTAATACTTGCGAAGCCAACAGCCTGTATGCTTCGGACTTGTTATATTATTCCTTTTTACTGAGCAAATACTTGAACCCCTCAATCTCAGAACGACAGAAGAAGTTTTTTATGTCTTGGGAAATAATAATATAATTATTCCCGGAATGAACAGAAACTTTACTCATCCCTGATCATTATGATCCTTATGTTTTCGGAAGTTTCCGAATAGGACAGTTGGTCTAAAAGACTTTCTTGAATGGGATCACCTTGTCCTAGGGACATTAAGTAAAGCCAGCAACTCTTGACCCTTCTGCACGATGTTCTTCATCAAAGCGGGATGTATTTTGGGTTGTTTGGTTTGGAAGACTAGGAATAAGGCAATCACTCTTAGGAACAAAACGTACCACCAAAACCACCTTCATGGAGGCAGCTTGGCCGTTGGTTCGTGAGTTGTACTTCGAAACTAAAGTTGTCAAGCGTAGGATTGTGTGTTCAACTCGCAGGCTGGGCTGTTTACCGTTGTAGTATCCTTAGGGAACTCAACTCAGATGTAAATGAGTATCTGGACTTAAGAGGTGGGGGAAAAGGGGGGAGCAGAACGCTGCGATCAGCAATGATTTGCTTTGTGCTTCATTTGTATTATTATGTATTTACATGTATAATGTGTATTGTTCTATGTCTTTGTATTATGAATGAGAGATCAATAATAATTGTTATTTCCACTCAGTTGCCAGCAGCAAGCATGGTATCATTCTACTATAGATCTACATCACACAGGCGACTCCGCCTAAATCGTAATCCCTTGGAAATATAGAGAATGTCGCGGTTAAGAGGAAATACTCTTATTCAGAAAATGTTATAAAGAAATTACGGTATTTTTTCTTTAGAGAAATGATGCGATTAAACACTAGTTCAAATTAAGTTGACTGTGGACATGCAGTCATAAGGGACGTTTAGTAAAGCCAAATAATAATAAGAAGAATTACAGCCATTCAATGTGCAAATAATAATGAAAAAATAAATTTATCCAAATGTATCGGAAATGCGGTTATGCTTGAAGGAGAAATAGAAATAATTAATATTAATAATAATTTCTAATAAACTATGGAACAACGAGGCCGAATGTTTACGGTAATGGAGTCAAGATCAAAAGGGTCGTAGATGATTCCCGACTTGGGTATATTGAAAGTGTCTTGGGAAAGCATCTCATTCACATTTTTCACCGTCTGTAAAATGGGCAGCAGACTTTGACAGAGGAAGATATTGTCAGAAAGCTGCTGACCAGCGCCTGTAAATGGTAGCCGCACTTTATCTTCCCCCAGAGTGAGAAAACCCTAGAAAGAATAGGCCAGCTGTGGTAATAATAATGTGAAATCACGTAAATGGGCACTGACTCGGATGCAAAACTAAGACTTATAAACGCATAGCTATTAAATGTTCAGAATGTTCATTTATTTAATGTGGATCGAATACTCAGAGTAATGATGTCCTCTGTCCCGTCATTTGAATTTTTAAACGTTTGGCAGTGACATGCGCATTCTGAAAATAAACTTGCAAGGTTATAAATTTGTATCTCCTCGAGGTTACATAACCTATACTTTAGAACATAATAAGAGTAAATGTCTGAAAGCCGCCTCAGGCACAGCGACATCTCAGCTTTCTTTACATTCCAGCTCCAGAATAATATTTGCACTTTTGCACACCACACCACACTGAACCTTTGGGAACTCCAGCCAGTTTCGTAGAACATAGTCCAGGACGCGAGTTTACGCTCAAAATACAAAGAGTCAGGTCCAGGGCACTCTCACCTGGAGCTGAGTATAGGGTCAGAAGTAGGGTTAAGGATAGGATTCAGAAAGAAAAGGCAAATTTGGGACAGTGCCCAGATATCATCATTGTCTAGGAACTCTCTCGTGGGTGCTTTCATTTTTCGAATCCTGCCCTTAATCCTAACTAAACCAGCCTTCAGGCCCAGGATGAAAGTCATACAGTCGGACGTACTCGATGCCAGTATCGGGCAGCCTGTGTATTAATATTTAGATTTATGTTTGACTCAAGGGCAATTTCAAAGGGTTCCTCCAAGATTCCTATACTGATGTTCAGGGACAGGGGAGGAACACCAAATTTAGTAAACTG
>JAWQUT010000094.1:35784-67676 GCA_033807755.1 Ellobium chinense
GGGGGGGGGGGGGGGGGGGGGGGGGGGGGGGGGGGGGGGGGGGGGGGGGGGAAGGAGGGAAGGATAGTGGGTGAGGAGAAGCCTGGAAGATGCAGGACTCTGCGCGACTTGAGGAGCTGCGGGTGGGGGGCGGGGGGAAGAGTAGAGACACTACCACCTGCATGTCATATTCTGATCTAATTATGACTCGGATCCGTGTGGTAAACCGCAAACAAGATTCAACCTATACTATAGAAGTCTTAATAAATAATTCACATCTCGAGTTTCAAAGGTTGCAGGAGCCTAATTGGTAAAAAAAATTGGACTATCCGAGTCGATAGTAGCAGAGTGTAAGATTTGTCCAAAGAAATAATCTTATAACACGAAACCACACAGCAAAAGTGGTGAAATTCAGTTTTGAACTAGTAAAAAAAATAATTGTTGCAGGCAATGTTTCCCAATGGCTTCAGCGGATTTCATTTGTGCGGACCTGTGATCTGCAAAAAAAGGCCAAATTTTAAACCCCTTTTCATGTAATTTAAAATTGTGAAAAATCTAACCGAAGAACCCCCACCGTAAACAGTATATAATTTGAACACAGTGGTGGCACCAGACCTGCAGACTAGTCTTGGCATCTCGGAACGTTCCTATGGTTAGAAAAGAAATTATTAAATGGCTCAAAGAAGCTTTTACAATTTGGCTCCTGCAATCTTTTTAAAAGACATCAATGTCGACTGCATACTTGCATACTGAGCAGCACTGTCCGCTGAATCTTGACTCTCATGGCGTCGTTTGTTTGGTCTCCACGGGTGTTCGAAAGGAGCCGTCCTTTTATTCTGTGGGCGGTCCTGAACAACGGAAGTATCAGTCTCTAAGCAAGCCATGATGGCTGCAACTAATGCAGAAGAGCTAGAAATAAAATGCAGTGACTTGCGAGTGGTGCATGCTATACTTACATCTTTGCCTCATTCATCAGCATGCATATCACCTTGATTCTTGCCACATCCCTCTCCGACACAACCCACTGATAAGATGTCCTACTAAAAATTTAAAATCGAACATGGTTGTCGCCATTTTGTCGAGCTCTCACTTCTGGTCTTTTCAAAAGACTCACATCTCTGAAAAAAAGTGGGGCATTAGGTGCGCACAATTCCCGATCGTGATTAGCGCAGTGTAGTTGTTTCGATGTATTCAAAATCAGTTACTCGTGTGACTAATAGATCATAAAACGCTGTCTTTCTTTTTCTCTGGATCTATCCATGCTTTTACTCCCAATGCGATTCTCTCAGAAACGCACGATTAGGTAGACACCAAAAATAAAAAAAAGTGTCACTTTGCATTGACATGTGACTGACTTAAGGTAGAACTAGTGGCTAGGGTGCTAAAATCACTATTTATTGACTGATTCTCTTATAACTTCGCATGTGCCATCAATATGGAATGAAACTTTTATTGATGTACTTTTTTGCATAAATTATGCAAATTAGGCATTCAAGATGGCTATCGGAATACTTAAAATACCAATGAATTTTCATGCAGGCCTGTGACCTCAAATATTGACCAATTACTTTGAAATTTCACAGACATTTTACTTTTATATGTTGCTGCAGGACCCCTACTAGAAGTATTAGTATATTCCTAAAAATAAACGTTTTACACATATTTCAAATTTGACTTTGACCACGGTGAAAAAAATTCAACCTCATTATATATGCATGGAGATCTTAATTCTTGAAGTTTGGGAGGGAATTACTTTGTTTAAGTACCAACCCTGCATAATTATATACAGAATGTACATGCCAAATTTCTAAAGAATTGCTCCAATAGTTTTTGAGAATCCTGCATAAGAGTAAGCCAACTCTTCGCAAAAAATCACTTTTGAGAAAGACGACCAAAATGTCAATTTTTTACCTTGCACATGTCATAAATTAGGTGCACTTATTAGCTAAGTAAGTGATATTTCATAAACTGTTGGTGGAATTAGTTAAAGAAATGGTTATACTTTTAAAAAAATGAAATAATCACAACTTCATCATTTTAAAGGTTTTGATCCAAATTCTGCCACTAGTTCTACCTTAAACCATTGGAGATAGTCCTGCGAAACCATTTTACATTGCAAAAATTGCCATAGAAATGTGAAAATGTGTTTATTTATTTGTTTATCCACGTACCCGAATGAGTTTGTGTCTTTGTAACACTGCTGTGACCTTGATGTGAGGTTTGGCCAAAGAATCAGTTTACGACAATGCTGATAAATGGGTTCACCCAACTTTTTAAATTTGGATAACTGGTAAATGACTAATTTTCTCAAATGACTCATTCGCTCACCTTGACCCACTTGATAAATTCAGAGATTTCAGCACAGACCAGGCGAATCTATCTTACTACTGATTTTTTTCTCTAATCCCACACTCGCTCCTAACCATATCCCTTCCCCTAAACCCGTCTCTACTATTGCCCCCGTTCCCCTTTCCCTCCCCTTCCCTCTCTTCGGGAGGGGGGGNAGATTTTGCCCTTCTGGTTTAGCGACTTCTCTTCCAAAATAAATCAGAATCGTTCCAGAAATTGAGTCCGACTCATTATGGTGAAGTAGGTTTTTCATCGGAAATAGGCTTGAATATAGTTGATCTCACATGTCTTCAGTTGATCGACTACTTCATCTGATTTTCTCCCAAGGTCTACTTGATGTCTGTGGCTATCCAGTTTCACATAAGTGCGGTCCTTCTGCACCCATGAATTATGTGTTTCATCTCCTTCTCCCCCATCCCCCAAACCATTTGTGTGTGTGTATTCAGCTCCAGGGTGCCATTACAATTTCCTTGTCTTTCACTAATCCTTTTCACTTACTCCTATTTTCTAAAATCGAACACAATCTCGACTTGCTGGCCTCGAAGAAGAAGTGAAACATGATATTATGTTTCCTAGAGAAAAATGTGACTGACACAACAGCTTTTTAACCACAGGTAACAAAAGATACAGAATGGTATAATGCCGGGTTTGAGCATCCTCAGGATAGCACTCATTGCTCTAGATTGCCGCATTTTATCTCAAATCAGTATGTCTAGTGGTAAAATGCATCGCACCAAACACCAGGGATCAGTTTGCGTTTGACGAGAGTTTGTATTACACAACGTCCATCTCCATGCACTTGTCATGACAGGGTACCTGAGATACAAACAGATCTGACTCACACAGATTCACGTTCGAGGAAATCGCATTTAAAAGTTTTGTGCCTTAAGGATTTTCAGTAACTGTGAGTTAGACCAGTCTGCTTCTCAGGTATCCATTTGTCGTAGAGCTTTCATTGTGAAAAAAAATATGAGGCTCGCATGCAATAAATCTCAATTATTTTAATATGTGGGTTAGACCGGTCTGCTTCTCATGTATCCAATATAACCACTGTCATTAGCCTGGAAGAATCCTAAACATCGTCTATTCTCACTTGTTACGGATATACATATTTGTATTTCAACAAATTGCAGCTAACCCACATTGGGTCTCTTCGAACAGTTTGTTTTTTTTTTTTTAAATTAGAACAGTGGCAGTGTACAGGGAACAAGCCATAAAGGGCTGACTACTATAAATAGCTTTCCCATAAAAAAAGTCAGGATCTCTATGAGACAAACAATTTGGCACATCATATTTTACTGTCATGTTTAGCGACTTCCAGCATAAGTTAATATAAAATGATGAAAATAATGCAGTGAGACTCCGTTCGTCATTCTGCTATGCTCTACCGATTTCCCAACTCAAATTATTTCTGAAATTCGAAAATTCAGTGTGTCGAAGACACAAAGCCATTAATACCTGGAATACTGAAAGAATATATACAAATGTTAAAAGCCTCCAGAAGAGAGACATACTAGTGTTCAGAATCCTCAACTTCTATTCATATCAAATGTCTAGTTTTCTGCATGAAATAATTGGTATCAAATATTACCAATATTAGCATCGAATATCAAGACCAAGGAACACATCATTACCAAAGAAATATATGTTAATAGATGTGAGCCATGAGTGGTTAAGGTTCACTTTTTTTCCAGTTGCTGACATGTAAGATGATATAGTGTCAGTGATGACAGGACCAGGCGAGTAGTAACAACACCATCTTTATTGATATAATTCTAAAATAAGGCCATAAGGCCAAAGAGAACAGAAAAACCCAAAAAAAACCACAAAAAACGTGCAGACCAAACGGTGCCAATGCGGTCCGTACTCTGCAAATATAAAATCATGATACACATAAAAATCAAGTCTAAAATAGTCTACAGTCATAATTTCAAGTTGCCCGAAAAGTATCATAACAAATCATAATATACCACCTCTTATAAAAGCAAGTAGGCTTACTAAACTCAACATCAGTCTACTACTTCAGTCATTAAAAGGATGTACCAAACGGTGCCAATGCGGTCCGTACTCTTTTTCTCAAGTATAACTTGTCAAGGCGTGGCGCACGACGGGTGTTCCAGCTCTCAGGAGAGCGGCTTCCTCATCGCTAGCTGGCCACGCACTGCCCCAGTCCTAGAAGTTGACCACCCCTCCAAGACCGGGAATGCGTAACCACTAACAATTTTAAAATTAAAGCCAATCAAACCAAAGAACCGAACACCCCACGCTAGCCGCGCCATGACGCAATGACCATGAGTCCGAGATGGTCAAACGAAACACAGGCCATGTGTACTGGCCCCGTTACGCAGTTCTTACATGGCTCGTATACATCTGGAGCAAACGGAGTAAAGGGGTAGGGGGACACATTCCCCACCCTTCGATCATACTATTTGCTAGTCATAATATATAACAAAATGACCCTGTAGTGCTCTCAGGCGTTTTCGTACATAGTCATAGACACCTGGTGGCAACCATGTGCGTAACCGTGACCTGCTTCCTTAAAGTTATCCTCAAACTCTATGAGTGGCCTAGCCCGCTCACAACCTCCCCAGTTCAATACTTGCCGTCCCGGCAAGTCAGATAACCTCCCTGCCATGCATTAAAAAGGTCTATTAAAACAAGCTTCCTCTGGCACCGTTGCCAAATGACTCAGAGGAAGGGGCAGATTAATACATAACAGAATTATAAAAACGTTCCCCACATAACAGCTGCCGTGAAGCTATCAGAACTCTAGGTGCCGTGAAGCTAAACTCTAGAGCCAGACAATGACTGAATATGGAAAAGCCACAACTTCGATCCTTAACCTTGGATTCACCATACACTGGGATTTCCTCTAGGTAGGAGCTAGCCACTCTCATCTCAACACTCAAAACTTACAAAACTATGCTGGTCACCTTCGCACAAGGTCACCTTCATACAATCCTGCAAAAATCTTAGATCACCTATAATAAGCAAGGGATGCGCCTCGTTACCTAAGGATCTTATCAAAAAAAGAACATCAGTGCATGATTACATACCATACGATACATCTAAGTGTAGACTCCAAGAAAACAAAAGTTTCAGCAGCGNATATACATATTTGTAGTTCAACAAATTGCAGCTAACCCACATTGGGTCTCTTCGAACAGTTTTTTTTTTTTTTTAAATTAGAACAGTGGCTGTGTACAGGGAACAAGCCATAAAGGGCTGACTACTATAAATAGCTTTCCCATAAGAAAAAGTCAGGATCTCTATGAGACAAACAATTTGGCACATCATATTTTACTGTCATGTTTAGCGACTTCCAGCATAAGTTAATATAAAATGATGAAAATAATGCAGTGAGACTCCGTTCGTCATTCTGCTATGCTCTACCGATTTCCCAACTCAAATTATTTCTGAAATTCGAAAATTGAGTGTGTCGAAGACACAAAGCCATTAATACCTGGAATACTGAAAGAATATACAAATGTTAAAAGCCTCCAGAAGAGAGACATACTAGTGTTCAGAATCCTCAACTTCTATTCATATCAAATGTCTAGTTTTCTGCATGAAATAATTGGTATCAAATATTACCAATATTAGCATCGAATATCAAGACCACGGAACACATCATTACCAAAGAAATATATGTTAATAGATATGATACAAGATTTAATAAAAATTCATAGAGGGAACTTCAATTTGACGTAGCAAATCAAATGCACTCTCTGATCTTACACTCGAATATCAAGCCACGGAAAAGACATACACGACACATACGATTCCGTTGCCAACAAGCCAACAAATAACGCAAACCATAATGGGACGAGTATAGAAAAATACAAGCTTCGAAACAGTTATGTATATATCTTTGCACAGGGATATTTTGCTCCAAAAACCTACCCTCTCTCCACACAATGCAAATGATAAAGGGCATAGTAGTCCCATGTGTGCTGGATCAGGTTGCAGGAGCCTAATTGGAATATTCTCCTCAGACTATATATGAACGTTCTGAAAATGCCAAGACTAGTCTGTAGGTCTGGAGCCACCATTATCCTCAAATTACATACTGTTTATAGTAAGGATCCTTTATTTAGATTATTCGCAGTTCCCGTGTACATGAAAAGGGGGTTTAAAAATTTGGCATTCTTTTGCACACCAGCTGCTCGCACAAATTGAAACCGCTTAGACCCTTGAAAAGCGCTGTCTGCCCAAGATCTTTAACAAATTCACTGAGACATCTCACAACTTTTGCGGTATAGGTTCATGTTATACGATTATTCCTACACAATTTTTTTTCAAAGGACAGATTTTATACTCTGCTATTATCGACCATGATAGTCGACACATTTTTAGCCAATTAGGCTCCTGCAACCTGTATACAGCGCACGAAAGAATGACATGATTCGTTATTAACTCATTTCATCCTCCACTGATCTCTGGTCATCTTCACTCACAGAATTAACAGAAATGAAAAAAAAAAAGCTGTTTACAAGCCAGGCTGTAGCAGTCACTACAACATCAAGCCAACTAAAAATGTTCCCTCTTTCCCACTCGCCCCCTCCCTGAAAGAAAAGCTGTTGTCCTTCCTCCGCAGCATCTCGTGTTCTAGACTTCCATTTTTTTTTTTATTTGTGCAAATGATTATAGCAAAAAAGGATCTTTTAGCGACACGTTGCCATGGTGACCGGGAGCTTTGGCTTCTTTATAAGTGTTTTTTTTTTGAAAGTGTCAAAATATAGTGTATGTCTTTTCTCTGCAGAAGCCTAGCGCAGTATCCGCAATCTTGACCGAACATTAAGCTGTGATATTCGATTCTGTCCATACAGATTTCCCCTGTTATCACTCCACATTAAAGCTCAAGGGACGCGTTCATGTGAGGCTTATGCATTTCATTCCAAAACCACTAATACCCACAAAATCTGACATGCCACCATTTTCGTCGATACCGAGTTGCATGGCTCGAACTGTCCATGATTCTAATAGGACACCATATAAATTAATATACTGCTTTGAATAATTTAACATAGCCTCTTCTGTGCTTTTTATATATATTCATGTAGGATGTTAGCAATATCCGGAGCGCTGTTGATTTGTAACTCCTAAATACAGTCTCTAATCGCCTTATCTGTGAACGGTCTATCCACATTCCCATGATTATTGGCGCGTATATCAGTATCATATTCACTATCATCCTTATTAAGTTTTCTAAACAGGGAAAGGAACTCTGTCAGTTTTGTGTTCTCAGAAACACGGTCATGTTTGTCGTGACAAGTTTTTACATACACATTTCCAGTATTTAAAAAAAAAAAAAAATGTTAAAGTTTTTGAGAGTGGAAGCGAATATTTTCCTTATATTATTATATAGTTTGTATGCATTTTTAGAAAGAAACAGTATATCATCAACCCCAGGAACTAATCGCGCCTCCTCTGTCACATTACTACCATATGAATTATGTAAAATATCATTAATAACATCTTCCTCATTTCTCCAGTAATCTTCATAGATATCTCAGTGACTATGAATGTTGGTACTCCCTTTTGAATCAGATGGTTCGTAAGGCAAAACACGAGTACTTTCATTACTTTCTTTATGTGCAAATTATTCAGTGACATCTGTTCATCATCTGGAGAAATTATCTACAACTCTTTTCCCTTGCATAACGTGGAATTCTGGAAGAAGTTTATTTATGGGTTTAATATATTTCGTCAAAAATCTTCCATCGCGCTTGTAGGAATTGATGGACAGAATCATTCAATACCAGTATTGTGAACAACATGTTCATTATGTGTATAACAAATAATTATGCGATTAAGCATATTCATATAGATGTCTTCATCATAATATTGGTGTTCCAGTATTAGCCATTTAATAAACAAATCCGGGGGTTTTCCCCAGCGTAGAGCAACAAATCACAAAAAAATCAGTTCTAAACATTCGATCTTTCTTTAAATTATGTAGAAAATCTATTTCTGTTAACTCTCAAACCCCTTAACCCTTCCTCTCAACCCGCCTCAAATCCCTCCCCAACCCATCTTCTCAGCTCCGCCCCATCAGTCTCAATCCTTCCCACTACCCCCGACCCAGCGACAGGCAGAGGTAGAGACAGTCCCCCTCCTGTACAGTGTACAAGATAGATCCTACCATCTCAATTATCCCCTCCTCACAGACAGTTCATGCCCTCATTTTCTCCCACTCGCCTATCTACCCCCCCCCCCNNAAAACCCCCCAATCAATCCATCCGACAGAAACACAGACATCCATCCCTATTCCCGAAATACAAGATAGGCCAAACCGCCTGAAAATTCCATCCCCCCTCCTCAGAGACGGATCACAATCAAGTTTCCAACGTCTCTTCCACCTCTTCCTTCATCCACCACTTCAACAAAGGCAGAGACACCTCCCTCCACCTCTCAGAACAGATCCCACCACTGCAAACCTCCCCCTCCTCAGAGACACATCCCATCCCCTTTCACTCCCCCATCCCTCCTCCGCAACATCTCCCTCCCCAGAGACAGATCCCAGCCCCATCCCCTCTCTCCCTCCCGTCTCAAAACCCCCTAACCCTCGACATAGTCAGAAACAAACGGCCTATATTAAACGAAGAGCTAAGCTACACCCTCATGTTCTCCACTAAAGATTACATAGCACTTTATATTGTTCGATCTGCATGTTATGCATCATTATGATGGACGATGCCCCCAAGATATGAATGGCCCTCAGAAAGTGATTGTAAAACAGAACTGGCTTTCGTTCTGAAAATGGATGGAATGCCACTCTGTGCTTTTTATTTCATTAAATCAAAGTTTATGAAATATTAAACACATCCTCACAAGTTCCAGCTGTGACTATGTGATATCATATGCTCTACGAATTCAGTCGCAGTGTTCATTACCATATCATTTCCCATCATTTTCACTTATTCATGACCTTTTGAATGTGGTAAACAGACAGTTCCTATTTCGGCTATCTTTTTTCCCCCAAGCTATAATAGGCTACTCACTGTCTTCATAATATATTTCTGAATATTTTCCCTTCCCTGCTTGACTTTGTTTTTGACAGAAACGCGGACAAACAAGATCATGGAACAGGGTTAACCTGGGTAATACCGTGATAGTTATATGGATACCAAAGGAAAGATGGGCAACCTGCAAAAAAAAAACAAAAAAAACTTTGGTCCTACCTTTATACAGAAATATGGCAGTATGCTAGCATGATCACAATTGTATTAGAGACAAAAAAAATTGTTTGCGTTGTCTAACTTTATCATTAAATGAATAGGGTATAGGGTTGACTCTCTCCAAAACTATAGAAACTGCGAGAGACAAAAATCAGATAAAAAGACAAAGAACACCAAGTTCTATAGGTACAGTACATTCATTATACACGTCAAAAGGGTTGTGGTTTTCTACCCGGTAACTCTAGCTCTCCTAATTGAGTCATAATATTACATACGCGCACGGTAACAGAACGATGCTTGTTCTTCGCAAAATTGACTCGGTGAGCACCATAAATAATTTTCAGAAAGAAAAAGTATTGAAAAACGGAAAATTATTTTTGATGTGCGTGTCCTACTTTAAACGTCTCCGAATCTTACGTGTTATTCGCCTCCGTATAGCGAACAACGATGTCCGTACAATAAAGTTATATGCGATGTAAAGTCGCATTTGAGAGCTTGCGCATTAACGACGGGATCTCTTACCATCGTAAGAATTACATTCGTGTTTCGGTGCTGAATGCACCCTTAATAGCATTCAATATGCAAAGTTAATGTAATTCTTACAATGGTAAAAGATCCCACCGATCATGTGCAAATGTTCTTGAACTTGTCTTCGGCACATTTGGATGACGATGTTAAACTAAGAAAGTAATCCAAGGAGACAGACGCATGCATGCATTAGGAAAACCCTCTTCAAAATTAAGCCTGTGGCACAGGCCAACTTCTGCTAGAAATAATATATCAAAAACTGAAATCTAGGCCAGGCTCTCTCAGGCAAAGGTTTATATGACCTTGAAAACCGCTGCGTCAAGCAATTTCATTCGGTGGTGTGCGATGATTCTTTCTCCCTATCTCCCATCACATTTTTTAAAATTGCTTTTTTTCCCGGGACTAAGCGATACTGGATGGGGTTGGGGCTAAAAGATGGGGCGGGTAAGGACCGAGAGACAAGTCCATCTGATCCCGCTCCGCTATCCAAGAAAATTTACTTCGAACTATATTGTACAGGATATACATAGGTATTATGGTTATGATAAGGCTTCTTACATACATTAAATCAACTTAAGAAATTACTGTCAAATGAAAACACTACTGAGACCGTTCTTGGATTCATGTTCATCGGGCAATTGTGACCGAATCTCGTTGAAATATCAAACAGACTTGACAGCGGTATAAGTACTTATCGTAAAATAAATTAATCAGTTTGACTTAACTCTGATGGAACTAACAAAGATTAGTCAGTCTATTTGGGAGTTAATTGCTTTTAAGGGGTAAACAAAATACGTATTTGGCTCCTAAATAGCGAAATCTGGCAACCCTAGTAGGGTACCAGCACTTCATCCCCAAAAAATAAAACTCGTGAAGTCGTGCACGGAAAAGATTTTGCGTAAAAAGCAGCAATAAAAGACCGTAGGAATAGGGGATATGCACTTCTTTTTTTTTCTCTCAGATTACTGGCCACGTTTTAAAGAAAGTTTCTGTCTATACACTGCCTTAGTATCCTTTCCACTGTGGCTGTTTGAACGCTGAATCTGTGAGACAGTGCAGAAGCTTTCAGATTATCGGCGAGGAAAACTAACTTAATATTGGAAGAATCGTACTGCCACGCTTTGGAAATGGCTCATAGGTGAAATAGGGCGAAGGGAGATGAACTTTTAGAAGACATTGAAGATTAATTAAATAGTATTAGACACACAGATAACATCTGGCTAATCTTAGATTCACAGATTACAAGGACACTACGCCCCTGGGTGGGAAGGAGAGTTGATGTTTAGATCCAAAGGTGAGTGACAGCGGAGGAGAGAGAGTGGGGATATGGAGTAAATAATACGATTTAACAAATAACACGAAGCTTGCATTAAACAAAAAAAAAATCTTGCAGTTTATCAACTTTTCGCCCAAGTGTGCAGTAATCGGACAGTTAATCAAGTAATAAAAAAACTTACTTTTGCTGATGATAAGTTTAACAACAATCATAGCAATTGATTACTTCTACTCGACTACTCCTAACACTATGGCTTACACAAATTGTGATCCTTTTGTATACGCCTTCACTGCGTTCTTTGCGTACGTTGTCGAGCTCAGATAGTGGTTGATCAGAGAGTGGATAGGCCTAACAAGACTTAGGTGGTATTACTAGTGTCTGACACAATCACAAGCCGTGATAACAGGGGCGCGGGCTGCAGGATGCATATTCTTAACTGTATTTTTGAAGTATTTCATGCAAACCAGCGTGAGGAAGACAGGAAGACACGTACTCAATGGTGGCTTGGGAAAGTAGGATCGGGGTGCACAAGCTTACAAAGAGGTGATGTATGTGAGAAAACAAAAATTAATGAAGATGGGGGGAAAAACTGAATAAGACTTCCACTTTGAACCAGAACTCATGCCTACTAATGCGACCCAAACCCTATCCCCTAACCCTACTCCCCAAACCCTAACCTGCCCTTAACCCTAACCCTAATACCCATCGCAACAGAAGCTTTCCCTATGTCCGTCGAGACAGGAGCATCGAATTTGCATTCCATTCGAAATTCCTCCAGAAGATGGAGATAAATAAAATGTATAATAACAATAGATCTTCGACTCCCCCCTTCCCCCTTCCATCCATTCCTGTGGACCCGCCTCTGAGCGAATGCTTTGTTACGGTTTAGTAATTACACGGAGTTCACACGATCTCACCTCATTTTACTTATCCCCTCATCTAATAATTTCAAGGGCGGGTCACTGGGGCATCGCACACTGTCCAAATCTCGCCTTTCAAGTGTACCAGTGTACGTCTCAACTTGTACGAGTTGACAGATGCATGGCGACAGGCCGGTAGATGTATAAGCAGTGAAGCAATAAAGGAGATATGTAGGCCTGTGCGATTATAATATATGCATCTACTATGTAATTGCACATGGGGATTGGCAGGTAAAACATCAAAGCAAACGTTCGGGCGAGTTTTTTCATCTTCTTTTGTGCTATGCAGCTAAATTCATTAAATTCCAGGTTTGATCACTCTTTGAAGTTGTCTCCCGCACCTCTTCGTCAAGTGGCCTCTTTTCCTACCTGCTGTGCCTTACTGGACTGTATTTTCAGTGACCTAGTGATTTGTCCGGGACGGACTGACCTCATAAGAAGCCTTGAGGCAACAAATGCGACAAAGCTCGTCTATGACAGATAAAATGACAAGAGACCCATGTGTACTTGACTGACGTTAGCCTCCCATGGGCCATCTGGAAGACGCGGGACATTAAGGCAACTGCTCCATCTATTCTGCCTCGTGCTTTAATTCATCTCTGGTTGTGATCGTACCAGTTCTGATTCCTCTGTGCCCTTTTCAAAAAAGGTTTTTAAGTGGAGCATTCGCAAGATTTTAAACTTTCTAAAAAGTATCATACGAGTTCGTGTGAAAAACTTCCTAATGTTTAGCTTTCTAAGAGTTACATATATGAGTTTCAGTGTTAAATTTTCAACCTACTAAAAGGATTATGCGAAGTTAAATGCAGAGTTCGCTAGATTTTTAACTTTCTAAAAGTATTATGGCAGTTTAAGCTAACACTTCGCTAGATTTGTAACTTTTAAAGAGCTCAATGCGAGTTTAAGGGCTATATTTTCAACTTTCTAACAGTATTATGCGAATTTAAATGAAACGTTTGCCAGATTTTAAACTTTCTAAAATATTGTGCGAATTTAATTTTTAAAAAAAAATTCCTAGATTTTTTAAAACTTTCCAAGAGCTTTGCGTAAGTTTAAGTGCAAAATTTTCAACGCTCTAAAAACTTTTACGCAAATTTCCGCGAAGAGTTCACTGTGAACGTTCAGGACAGTAACTTTGCAGGTGACACAGGAAGCACGACACCAAAGGTTAGTACCCTGAGGTCGCCAAACGGAAATGTCATAGCGGCGGGGCCGAGACATGAAACACATGATTTAGATCTACTGACACAGATGCTCGCATAAAACGCTTACAAATGCCACGACAGAAGACAGGAGAAAGCCCGACGACAAGACCAAGATAGTGTCTCGTTATTAAGACAAGGCCTCTGGCGAAGGATACACACATTTGGAAATGCTGCGAGAAGCTGTCCGTTACGACATGTTTGTAAGTATTGTTTAAACGTGTAGACTAGTCTATTTAGCGTACACATTTATGTCACAACTTAAAAGAGGCGATGGATGCGAAGTCATTGGAGGTAGATGTTTAGCACTGAGGCAAACCCTTTGTACCCAGGAAAGCAACTTGTAGTTTGGCACGTATATTAAGTCAAACGTTCCAGTCATTTTAGTTTTACATAGCTTATGGACAAGCTGGAACTTCACGGATCCATAGCTTGAGATAAAAGGATGAGGGAATTCAAAAGGCTATATCATTATGACATGTGTGAATGTGTGTGAATGTGTGTGCGTGCGTATATTTGTATGCGAGGGCTGATTGGAGGGAGGAGGAGGATGAGGAATAGGAGGGATTGAGAAATGCTTATGTAAAAAAAAAAAAAATGTGCAAGGAGGAGAAGGGTTAATGAGACGGTTCAGCTACTATTCCGATCCAGCGTCCATTTGGTTTTCAGCACTTTGGTGGAAGATATAAAACATGTGAGTGAATGCGGTACTTGTTCAAGAGAGTTTGCACAGCATGAAAGATCAGAGAAAGATGAGAGCGACAGAATACGAATATGTAGTACTTTTTGAAGTATATTTGAATTTGTATGTAGCCTATTATTACTATTATTATATTGAACGTGAAATTGAATGGCCTACAAAGAACTTTCAAAAGTGAAAACCAAAATAGTTTGACCACAATGACTAGGTAGGTGATATTCTTACATACTTTGATAGACAGGCATCACGAAGTACACGTTTTTCTTTATGACGAACAAAAACAAACAAACAACAACAACAACAACAACAACAACAACAACAAAATGGTCGGAATTAGAAATGGTTATGAGAGTTGCATCAGACCAGTAACACCAGTGACTGAGGACTCAGCCTGCCGGAATGAATGACAAAAACCACAGTAACGACACATTTCAACAGGTGAAAAGGGTAGCGGAAAAAGTTATCGCTAGAAAGCTAACACAGAAACCCAGACAGGCTTAAATTCTAAAACTTGATGAAATCTAATGATCCAGAAGCATCAGATCGAGTCTGTAGACTAATAATAACCATCACGAGAAAAACTTTCAATAGTGATATTTCATTTCCGATTCTTTGCAACATGTAGAAAATGTTGTGGCCCCCTGGGATTTTTGTTGCTTCAAGTACATTTACACCCGCTACTGTTATCACTATATTTTAAATTGTTATTGATCGCTAATTATTTTGTTACCACTTTTGAAGCTCATGTGTCTTTGTGACGTGAGCTAAATAGAGTGTTTTGGGTTTTTGAGTCTTAAGTCTTGAAGTACTATTTTGTTACAATTCTTAATAATATCACTGGTTCAAAGAAGTAATCAACTTTAGATATTTAAAAACGATTATTTGAGATGCATTTAAAGGTACAGACATAGGCTACGTTCCTACATATCTTTGAGATCATTGCATCTGAACGTGTCCTGACCCTTATGATATAAAATGGACGGAACAACGATAATCAGGACTCACAAGAAAAATAATTTAAGTTACAGCAACACTCTGATTAAAGTAACTGATTCATGCGTTTAGTAAATAATTTGCCCAATGGTACTAAAGTGCTTTTCTGACTGACATTTTAAAACAAACGAGTCATGTGGCTCAGCGCTCTTTGCTATTCATTTGTCAAGATGACAGAAGAAGCTAACTTGCATAGACTTTTGACTTGACCCTTTCTATTGTCCGTGTCTCAATTCATGGTGGCCAAAGAAAAGCAACGATAAAGGTAGATAGCACTAACTCACTAAACTAAATATTTAAGGAACTGAAGTTTACTTTTAAGTTTTTATGTACCTAAATGAGAAAAAAAGTTACTTTTAATCAAGTTGTTTTTATCAGTGGCCTGATTCAGAAGTTTAACTAAAACTAAAAGAGATTTAAACTACGTGCATTGTAAATGTGTGCTCAGTTTGCTTCATTATTTGCACACCATCTTTGAAGGTTTTTGTTTTCTCTGTTGGAAAGTAATGGTAAAACTGGTACTGATGATATGATTTGTTCAATAACAGTTACTGATCTACTAAACCGTTACAATATTTTAACATCCACTATCGCTGTCAATATACGAACACCACGTTTTAAAGTAAGGTCTTCACTGGCTAAGTCACCCGGATTAATATAGTTTATCAACCACTCTATCTCTTTCTGTATCTCCTGTACCTATGCCTGCCTGCCTGCCTGCCTGTCTGCCTATCTGCCTGGTTGCCTGTCTGCCTGGTTATCTGTCTGTCCTACTTTTCTTTGATCTCCTCCCAGTGACAAGCCCCTTCACTCGCTAGGTGTCAAAATTGGCCATAACAGGTTTTTGTAGTTTTATAATTCTTTTTTTTTCAGGTGGATCTAAGTTGGGGTCATGAAATTCTACGGCTTCATACCTTCTCGATGAAATTTAAGTTATATGTTTATTTCAAGTGGATCTTTGTGTGTGATCTCCTCAGTTTACGAAAAAAAAATTATCTTCTCTCATCTATTTTGCCTTTTAAAAATAGGGGCAAAAATATTTGTGCTATTCTTAATTCAAAAGATATTTTGCTCAGAGCTATCAAAGGCAAAGACTGAAACCCTCATCTCCTCAGACCTCAGATGTTTATATGATTATATTATACCAAGCTGAACTCTCTGTTCCCTAGCATTCATTTCCATCAGATCTTCCTCGACGATAACGGAGTTTCGTTGGGTTTTTTTTGCTTCGGTGCACTAGTTCTCGGAGAAGTAGGCGGAGCTTAAACGTTGGCCAGAAATCCAGCAGTAGGAACTCGGCAACAATGATGGCCACTCTTTATATCCATTGCTTAATGTTGGAGAAGGATGTGGCAAAAATCAAAGGTGGCAGGTATGTTCGTAAATGACATCAGATTTGCACACACCACTCGCAACTCGACGCACTCTTTTCTTGCTTTTTCGCATTAGTCGCAGCCATCTTGGCGTGATAGAGACTCGTTGCTTAGAGTCTTTGAGGAAAACTACCACCGTTTTTGTTAACCCGCGGGTATCAAACAAATGTAGCGAGGCTGTTTAGGTGTTATTCGGTAGCTAAAATCCCATGGCAGCTGTAATTTTGTGACATTCCGTAGGTGACAGAAGTGCTCATAGCACTTTGCCCTTTACCCTAGTTTGTGTGATCATCTGTTTGTATCCGCTCACTCCCCATTTCTGTTACTAAATGCTCCCTTTCCCATCTTGTACTACATCCGTGTGTGGCGGTCCGGAAGGCCCATTTCAAATCCGTAAAAATACTCCATGATATGTCTTGTTTTTACTGTCCCCGCTCTCTCCTTTCCTCTTTCAAATGCACAGTGAAACCAGGAATGATGCTAGTAGGGCTTCAGTCTGACTGGCAAATATCAGCTCCAAGGATACCCAATGGCAGCTTTCGGCTGCATTTGGATATCCCTGGGGCTGGTAACATAGATATTTGATGGCCTTGTAAGATTTCAATCGGCATTCGAGACAGAATAGCTGCAAGCAAAGTTTGGGCTTGAAATAAAAAAATATATATATATATATATATGAGTCAGAGCAAATTTGCGGAGATATTTTTGTGTGAGGCGAATGACAAGACCACATGTACACGCATTTATAATGTCCCTCTTTTAATAATTGTTGTCCTTAAAAACCTCACTTACTCCTGGTCTAGTAATTACTGTGCTCAAACGCTTCCCTGTATGTAAAAAGAACGGGTAAGGGGTGAAAAGATCAACACGCCACACGAATTGTTCGTTGTCTCACCCCCTTTTCATAACTCGCCAAATGTGAAAAATTACGTGGCCACTTAAAGTCAGCCTGGCTGCAGAAACCACAAAAAGTAGTCACGTCATGCTCATGGAAGCCTCGCAAAGAATGCCTGGTCTAAATCTCGGCTGGGCTCAATCCATCAAACAAAAACACTAACGAGGAGTCCCCATATTTCATAAACCATCTGATAGAATTACTTGGACATTCGCATGTCTGATATGTACACTGATGACCTTGGGTGAGTTGCATTTTTAATCAGAGAAGCTAAGCCATTTTTACGTTTTCTTGTTTGGGCTTAGTACAAACTGACACAGCATTATTATTTTGGTCCCAAAAATGAAAATTTAAAATACCATCGATCCATTCAAGGCTCTAAAACTCCAGACGTATATAGCTCTCATACTTTATGGGGTTCTTAAACATTAGCTCTATCGTTATTTTCCATAGAATAAATAATTACTAGCGCCACAAATTTTGAGAATTTCACGTCGATTAACATCCTTGTCAAAACTCTGAACCTTTCCTAAAATCTTTCTTTCCTTCTTTCTTCCAAAATTTTGTTGAAGATTCGATGTCCTGAATCCACCGAGACAATAACCTTTCGTTTATTACTGCCTTTGGGTCAGAAATCTGCGGTATACACGTCTGCGTAATAAAAGGAATGGTATAGCTGCACAAGCTTGTCTGAAGGATGATGGGCCTATAGTTGAGTTTCATATTGATTCGTCACATGAGAAACTGGATAACGTCTGACCAAAAAAAAAAAAAAAGCAGGTAGCCAATACGATGAGTGTTTTCGCCCATGGTATAAATGACAGACAAGAGATACATTTTTCGTTACAAGTTACAAAACTTCATGCAGCGCAGCGCACAAACTCGACAACCTTTACTTTTATGCTGCGGTGCGGTGAAAAAAAATATAATCAGTAGTTGTTAAAATGCACGAGCAAAATCAGAAATGACCGAAGATGTTATGATAATAGTTGAATATCTATGTTGTAAATGATGTAAATGATTCAGAATAGTAACTACAGAACTACCGTCATTTTCCTGTTTAAATGTGAAAACAGAGAGACAGAATCAACGGCTTTAATTTCACACTGAAATGAAAACAATGCTGCCTTGAGTATTGACACGCCGTGTGCCTAGTTTCAATGTATTTAGTAAATAGGCGAAAGAAAACTCATACTTCATAGTGTGGCATGAGTTTCCGACCGGACTATTGTAGATTAGTCTACATTATACAGCTTATGGAATGAAAAAGAAATCACAACAGAGAATCGTTTTTTGAACTTGTGCACTATCCCTTCCGCCAGTCAACATGCGTAAATTCGAGGGTGAGTCCGCTTCTCGACTCTGTTCACAAAATTTGCCGGAGTTCGGGGATTCTAGTCCGGCTTCTAATTATCAGTTGAAGCCCTTGGGAAAAACCCCTAACATTGGCTTTACATCATGCATAAACTTAATTCTTACAGCAAACACACTGCCTGACCCTGGTATATATTGTTTGACTTCCTTCATGGGCAAGATTCCAGGACATCTCGCCCTAAGTGTGTTTTTAGGATTAATGGCAAGATAGAAAAGACAACGATAATGTCTAGGCACTGCTCCAAGTGTGCCTTTTCTTCCTTAACCCTATCCCTAACTCTGCCCCAAACCCTAAATCGAGAACTAGGGGGAGTTCCGAGATATTTGCCGGAATTCTTGGTTCAAGTCGAGTTCAATGCAGTGCCGTGGGCAAAAACGCTACCCTCTCTTATTTAGCAACCTCAGCACGTATTCTTATGAAAGTTTGCAAATACATTTTGGGGTGTGGATGGCAAAATTTCCATTTCAGGTGTTGTCTCGTTGGAAGCACGACTTTTAATCGTAACGATGTGTGTATTCATTATCAGTGCTTTTTTGAAACCGTCCAGCCAGTTCCTCGTTGTCAAAAATGTGGTTAAAATTTTAATTTACCAAGTCGTGTAGCCTCCCTATAGACTGCATGCAGTTCAAAGTTTGCAGTTACACGCACGCTGTTCCTGCTAAGTGCACTCTAGTCATCTAGTGTTCAGTTTAATTAACAGACGCACATGCTAGTGACAACATCAATTTCTCTGTGCGCTCATGCTTGAATGAAACGCACCATACGTGTATGCGCGCGCGTATATGCGATCATTAGCCGATCCCCTCCTTTTTTCTATCTTTTTTGGGTCTAATTCAGACAGTGCAATTTTAAGAAGAAGGATTGAGACAAAGTTGAGTGTCTCTATGATTAATTTTGTCTGCTGTCTTCAGCGATGGATCACCCTCTGAAAGGCGTTGTGCACAACGAGCTGTTTGCAGAGAATTCTGTACGAATTTGTCAAACTCAAACCATGTAGATACAAAGATATCAGTCTACCTTTCGTGCTCTGCATGTTTCTTTTCTTGTACTTTGTCGCGTTGCTAATCTCTGGGTGTGCTGACATTACTGTTAACAAAGAACGATGAGCCACATTTTTATTACTTGTTACAATGAGCCACTTCCTCATTCTAGTTTTTTTTTTTTTATTGTTGTCTGGAATCTCATGATAGTAGTTTTGAAGCCTAAGTTTTAAAGGTGTCATCACTTTAAAGTGCATCGCTAGACGTTTCTCTTATAACTGATTTACTGAAAGCATGCTATTGCAAGTGCACATTTGGATATACTATACTGGTGGGACTGGTTCCCCAACACCTAAAGTAAAAAGACTCAAAATGTTTCTTTCCAAGTGGAATCTAAGAAACTGAACTTACCTGATTAAAAAAAAAAAGGACCTTTCCTCCGACAGTTTCAGCTTTAGCTTTTTCAAAGTAGGTCGTCATCTTCCATAATAACATCATATAATTTTCAAGACGCTGAGACCCTCATCCTTAAAGATCGGAGACTGGCTTCCGAAGAGCGACAAATGTCCCTGCCACTTTCAGTGATGAACTTTTCCGAGACCTGTATGTAGCAATGACATGTGTGAGAAACTATCCTAGCAGATGATCTGTTATACACATTACTACAAGATAAAATTGCTAAAGAAAAAAAAGTGAAAGCTGGTTTGTCTAGATCAACAAGGCAAAAAATGTTTTAAAAAAACAACACGTGTTTTTTACTTTGTCGAAAGTTTAGTTTCATGTCACGTGATGGCACCTCGAGATGAAAACATGGATTTCAAAATGAGAAGTCAGTATCACTCGGAAACTAATCCTCAGAGGATAGTTAGGCTAGAGAATTTCATAAATAAACATGAAAGAAAGAAACCTGCTATTACTTGCAGCAAATGGGTAAAAGCTCACCGATCAGTCAGGTACTAACAGTTAAGAAGTTCAGTCGTCTTGCGGTTGGAGTAAGTGAGACAGAGAAAGAAAAAGAATGATGACGGGATACCGAGAGAATGTAACAGAAATGAGAAAGAAATTAAATGAGCAAACGCTTTTTGTTTGAAAACATGTAAGCATCATCATTTATCTGCGAGTGATTATCTAGACTAGGATCAGTTCTTTTCTTTCTTTCTTTCTTTCTTTCTTTCTTTCTTTCTTTCTTTCTTTCTTTCTTTCGAAAATCTAAAGTATTAATGGGGGACTCACTTAGTTCCAAATTTCACATTTTATCTGGATCGATAACTTATGCACCATTTTGCACTTCGGTAACATCCTCCACATCAAAACCAGAAGGAAATGCACCTGAACTGCACTGTTTCAATATCCAGCAGTTTAAATAGGAACAAAAATTGGAACAATGTGAATCCTCCTACAGAATATGAGCCTCGCGCTCGCTAATCGCCAATCCAAGTTTTGACCCACTCCGTTCATCGAGTAGAGATCAAACCTTGCTAAAAATCAACACGAATAATGTGAAATAATTCATACAGTTAAGCGTATAATAAGTCTGTCTATCTTGTTCTCAAGTATACCAGGTCCCGAGACACTGACAAAAACATCAGGGATTAGTTTCATAGCTTAATGAATAAAAGATATGGATACTGTATCAATGCCGGTCTGACAAGTGAAAGATTTCTCTTATGAGCGTGGTAAAGTTTCAGATCAGTTTGACCGCCTGGAATGTGAACACACATATCAAAAATAATTTTCCGTTTTCCGGGACTTTTTCGCTCTCAAAATTATCTATGGTGGCCACCAAGCCAGATTTACGAAGATAGAGCATCGTTCTGTTTGTATTCTGCATGTTTGATTTTTTTTTTTTTTGCCTCATCATGATTTTGTTTGACACATCTGCTGCTTACAATGGAAGTAAAAGATTCATACCGACGTATTATCACCCGTTCGCAGAACACTGGCTAAACAACTTGGCCGTGGGGCTAAAACGTATTTGACGTAAGCTTATGGCCGCCACGCCCTCGGTGGGTGTAAGAATTCGGACTTTGCATAATGTAAATATGTAGGTTGTCTGGTACAGGCAGAGACGTTATATCATGCTGACAGACACTTGAAAGACTATTTTATTGGAATAATTAGGTATTATATGATTTAACATGGTCGTTAGGACGATGGAGCTTTCCTTTAATAGATTTTAAGGGCTACCACGGGATAATTATTATGTTATGAACAGTCGACTCTGTTCAATCCCAACCCGCTAATAATGGCATTTTTCACTTCACGTATCAAAATGCTGTAAAAATCCTGAGGTAATCACAGCTCCTTTCAATCGTAACTTTCTCTATCCTCTCGAGGAAATGCGAATATGCGGGGTTGACTGTAATTATATCACATCTCAAGAACACAGCATATTTTTATTCCACTGTTCTTCTCACAATAATTGCAAAAAACAAGCCGACATGTTGTGGATCTCATTCTCTGTGTTGTGCTGCAAATCGTGATGCTCTCTGAAGCTATTCAATAAAGCCTGTCCTTTATGTAGCTCAGGGGTGGGGTGGGTTGGAGGGGGGAGGGGGAATAAGAGCGTTGAAGTCATATACATGGGGCACCAACTCAATGTCCAAAAGTCTGCCGATAAGACGTTGTCCGGACTTACCCTTCAATCACACAAGAGTGATATTTGCAGTGTGAGGTGTAGCCCCATCCGGCTGAAATCATTGGCAATAACGCTGAAAATGGCGCTGTCCTAATGCTATCCATAACTGCTTGAGAAATGGCAATGTAACATTCTTTGGTTACCGTCATCCTAGAGCCAGATCATGGCTACTAAAGACCACCCAGAGTGTGCATTTGTGTGGTTGTAAAGGCCTTTCAAGTACGTACGGTCGTGGCTGACCGGCCCAAGAGATAAAGTTTTTTTGTTTTTTTAAAAATTATTTGATGTAGCTGGATACCAATTAATGCGCTTCGTCTGAAAACCGGACGTTATCAACCCACCCTGGTTCGCTTTCCATTTTGACCTGAAACCAATTACACATTAGAACTCTGGCTTTAATGTCAAGATTGGCACTAATGTCAAGATCATTGAGTTTATGTTTAAAGGATAGCTGAATTGTCATACAGACCATGTTAATTCATGTGATACCCTATTATTCCGATAAAACAGTCTTTCAAGTGTCTGTAAACATGATATGATGTCTTTGCCTGTCCATGACCATACAGGATTACAGTATGCAAAGTCCGAATTCTTACATCCACGGCGCGCCATAAGCTCACGTCAAATACGTTCTCGCCGCACTGCCAAGCTGTCTAGCTAGTGCTCTGCGGACAGGTGATAACACGTCGGTGTGACTCTTTTAGTTCCACTTTAAGCAACAGCTGTGTCAAACGAAATCATGCTAAGGCAACAGAAATGCAGAGAACTTTACCTGGCTTACAGTGTCAAACTTTACTTTTGAATATGGATAACCAGAACCTTAATTTAAAACTGAATAATACATTGTCAGATAAAGATGTCTGTAGCTACTGGCACTTCAGTGACATCATCATTTTTGTCACAAGCCGCTGCTGTTCGGAGAAGAGAAATAACTCCAGAGCAAGAGCAAATCCCGGCCACTCTAACTCTCCTTAGTGCTTCATATTCCACACGCGCACGGTAACAGAACGATGTTCTCGGGAAAATGGTTCTGTTTGCACCATAGATAATTTTCAGAGAGAAAAAGTACTGGAAAACAAGTTATTTTCGACGTGCGTGTCCATCTTTAATTTTAAAGTTGTAAGAGACAACTCTAAATTATGCAACAGAATTGGTCTGAGACTCACTAGTGGTGTTTACAGGGATGACCTGCACTCCTCGCCTCACGGACATTTCCAGGCATGTATTCTGCAAACTCATTCATAAGCTTGATATTTTGCTGGGACCTTGCGCGTCTAAGACCCTAAGTGACCGATGGCTGAGGCTTCAAACGGTAGTCCTATTCTCCTTAAAGCTTTTCAACAATGCGTACATTCTGCAATTTTTCAGACCTTTTCGATGGTGAAGCCCAAACCTCGTGTTAACATTAACAATTGTCTGCTTTAATGACCTTATTGTTTGGTTCTTCAACAGCAAAAGCTTTCGACTGATTTGACGAAGGCATCTTTGAACAAAGAACAAAATTATCGGTATTTTAGTAAACAAATGTCTGTTTTCAATACCCGTTTAAGAATGTCGATGGTACAAACGTATAAATAACTATAAGTGCGGAAACAATCATTCTAAGACCGTCTATAACGAGAGTGTAAAACACGGAATTCAATTTTCACACATTTACAGTTTTAAATTTTAAATAGATATCGTTCAACCAACCAAATTCATTGAGTTGATAGACCTATGATTCAGGTGTTGACCAGTGTAATCTGAAGATTAGAACTGTTCACTACGAATGACATTGGTATCGTTTTTTCTGTGTCAACCTGTAATGTATATCAGGAATACCGGCAGAAAGACTATAAGCAATGATTAATGTCATAAATCATTCACAATGCTTTCAAACATGGTAATTTTTATTTGTCTCTTCATACAAATCTTTTCTCAGAGATAATGACTGTGAACTGACTAATGCGTCAAAAAAAAATATACATAATATATAGTTTAAAAAATTGTTTTGGAGAGTCTCAGCTATGTAATTTTACAGTAATAATCTAATGTGACTTTCAGCTCATTCTTAATCACGTCATATTAAGTCAACTCAGCTTTCACGACTACTATGAATGGATGATGATGGTTGGTGACAATAAACATGTGCACTTGAATACAGCACACATAAAATAATTATTTATTGCAGATACGCCAATGCTTCCTTTAGCTCAAAATCAACCGATATGAAAGGAATGCAGAGTTATTATCGTGCCCATATTATGATTTTCTCTTTTCCCTTTATAATTTTCATGGGTACTTTCATGCCTCACGATAGTCTTACCAGAAGATGTGTGTTTTTACTATAATAAAAAGTATGGGGCACTGTATGCCTCATGAAAGCAGTAACGCAGGTTTCCCGTTTTGTTATATAATGAAATTGAGTATGGGTCACTGTATGCCCCACGATAGCCGTAACGCAGGTTTTCTATTTTCTGCTATATAGGGAGTATGGGGCATTGTATGCCCCACGACGGACTTAATAGGAATTTTTTATCGACAGCCGGGGAAGATTAATCATTTTCACAAAAAAAATCTCCGAATCGAAGACGTATTGGTTCGTGGAGGTATACGAAAACTTCTTGGGATTGAAGATTTCAAGGGGCGTAATCGAATCTGAGATATCGTGGTCCAGCTGCTGAGGACAGCACATTCAGCATTTCAGGAAGGCGACTTTTACAGTATGAACCCAAGAACTCTGGAGACCAGAGCCAAAAAAAATTGTGAGATGTTTCAATTCATGAGTAAACTTTGATATGACAAAATAAAGGATTTGGAACCAAGACATTGTGACAAGTATGCGAAGTTTTCGAGAACGAAATTGAAGTTGTGAAGCAGTGTGGCAGGTTGTTTACGGCGTTTCATTCTAGATCAAAAGGTCGTGGGTTCAATTCCCGATCACAGTCGTGTTAAGATTGACACGGGAAGGCATTTCATTCACATTTTCCTCAATCCATCCTTGACCAAAATTGGAACCTGGTTACAGGCAGATAATGTCTGAATGATTGTGATCAATGCCTGAGCATGGCAGCGGTAATGTATGCTCCCCAGGAGTTGAGAAAGTTACTGAATGATTAGGTCTGCTAAAGTAATATTTATGTAAAATAACTCATTATTATTGTCCTTATCATTATAAATTATGAGATGTCACTTTAACAATGCTCTTCTTCGTATTTGCTTGGCATAAATGCCAAAACTTTAAAATGACGAGTTTTTGAGAAGTGATGACAGTATAATATAGGGAAACTGTTCATCTGCAGAGCTACTGCATCACAGGAAAGGCGTGCAAGGTTAAGGAAAGTTACTGCTGGCATTGCCGTTGTCTTAAGGGTTCTGTTTGCCCAAAAGCAACGAACCTGCCTAATCCAAAGAAGCGGAAAATAAACGACTGGCAGTGCCTGCATTGTCCGAACTCTCCATTTTCCTACCGCATGACTCGGATAAGCAATATCCGTGTGATCGTCTGCGTCTTATGACAAAAAGGCACTAGGAGTTATAGTGCACATTATGTACCTTTTTGTCATAACATGGAAGACCTATAGAACATCATCCGCCGAAAGGAACTTTTTTTTTTCTAAATTGTCAATATGAAAGATAATTGGCTGCCAGGTACATTACGCTAAATTTGAGGAGGAATTCCTTATGTGTGCCAGAAAGATTTCCGCTTGCAACACACCGAACCAACAACATACCCTAACTCTTACTCTAACCCTAACCCTGACCCTGGCGCACATATGGAATTCCTCCCTAAATTAGTGAACAGACTTGTACTTGCAACACAAGAAATATATACTTAGAAATGGGTAGCTGTTTGTCACACTTTCTCTTCCTTCTCCCCTCCCCCCTCCTCTCTCTCTTTCACACACACCCTTACTTTGGGAGGATTTCCATATGTGGTAACTGGCGATAAAGAGTTAAGCTCGCTTCGACTGATGCTCCTGTCTCGATGGGCATTAGTGTTGGGGTTAAGGATAGGGTTAGGGTTAGGAGGGTAAGATTAGGGTTAGGGTTGTATTTTTACGTTAATCGGAATTAAGGTACACTGACCGTAGTTGTAGGAGTTACCACATATGGAAATCCTTTCCACTGCCCCAGTACCACATGCACACATTACGCCTCAATAGGTTCAGCTCAAATAAGCTATGACAGTACTGTCAGTTGCACAGTTGTAAACAGTTTTCTTTGTGAATCATCATCGTTGTCGGTTTTTTGCTGCAATTAGAGCTGCAAACAAGGAAACGTCAAGACCAAAGCCCTGTGGCAAGGTGACATATTAGTAATGTGCACAAGTGGGCGTCGTTTGCTGTAAAATGATGGTATGTAGGCCAGAAATGCGTGCACATTGTCTGCATAAATGAATCTTACCTGTCATCTTCGCTGAACCATCTTCGCGGAAATGAACGAGACAGGAGACCCGGATTTTTTTTTTTTGAGACGACACCGGTCTGGGCTGCCACTCATAACTTTGCCATTTCACTACATTCTAAGGCCAAAGTTTCATTTTCGTACGGTTTCACTAAACACTCATTTCAAACCATCTTAAACTGCACTTGATACTTAACACATGTTTTTAAAATGCATGTTACACTTATTAGAGGAGTATAAAATAATACCAGAAGTACAAAAACAGTTGCATCGCGCAGATACTACAAGAGCTCGATATTCATGTATTTGCAAGAAACCCTGTCGTTTATTGATGATTTTCGGGATGTTAAAGTAATAATAATAATAATAATAAAGATAATAACATAAGTCTCGTATCCAGACTGATTCCTGCTCACGCGATTTCACACTATTTCACACTATTATTGCCCCAGCTGGCCAAGTCACTCTAGGACTTTTTCAACTCCACGGAAAATATACAGTGCCGCTGCCATTTATAAGCCCTGATC
The DNA here is from genome assembly GCA_033807755.1 of Ellobium chinense. Taxonomy (NCBI): domain Eukaryota; kingdom Metazoa; phylum Mollusca; class Gastropoda; order Ellobiida; family Ellobiidae; genus Ellobium; species Ellobium chinense. The sequence continues at coordinate 63,087 of JAWQUT010000094.1, forward strand.
AGAGGCATTCTGACAATATTTTTCACTGCCTATAGGCAGGTACCCATTTTACAGACGGATGGAATGAGGAAAATGTGAACAAAATTCTTTCCCAAGGCATCTACAGTACGACCGTCGTCGGGAACCGAACCCACGATCTTTAGATCTTGAGTCCAAAGCTGCAACCATTCGGCCATGCTGCTCCACATAATCATGCATAAAAGATCGACTGTTTGTGTTTAGGGTTATGGTTAGTCTAGTTTAAGATTAAAATTTAGTAATCTGAATGTTGTTGTTATTTTTTTTTTAATTTATTACAGTCATTGTTCAATATTATTATTTATCTATTATTTTGGTGGGACAAAAAGCCAAAATGCAATAATATTATATTTCTTTGCGCTCGCAACTTTTCTGTAGATTTTCTCTTTTCCGCATGTCTCCTAAAAGTCTAGATAACGAAAAGTGCTCAGTTTCACAAAAATGTAGTGAAAAATCATTAGGAATGGCAGCTCTGACAGCGTTATGCGTGCTATCATCGTCACCGCGTTTATTAGGTGGGCCAGTCTGCCCGTAGTTTTGTTGGTACTCGGGGAAAAAAGGAATAGGTCCGCTGTTTTTAAAGTCGGTAAAGAAGTCAACTGGAAAAATAAAAAAAAGTTAACTCTGACTGAATGGATGTCACTTCGACAAGATTAGTTAGAAATTAAAAAAAAATGGTCATAGGTCTAGACAGCACAGAAGTGCAGTTTGAGAGGTTAAAGCAAGAATGTCTCATCTGCAAAAATTCAGCTTTTTAGTTGGCATTAAGTGATTTTTCAAATAAATCAGAATATCTGCAACACTGAGGCGATTCAAGGACTTAAATTAGTGTGTACAGATCACAAAAACATAGCATATGACCATACAAAGGAATCTCTGATTTCACAGCTTTTATCAAAAATTCTAATTCGTTTATCTCAAAACAGCATTCGTGCAGATATGACATTATTGCTTTAACCCCTCAATTTAAACTCGTAGAATATGGTATTATCCATTGCACAACTATAATATCTAGGGACCTGTGACTGTATGCATAACCCTTACGTACGTTAATGCACTGCGGTAGCCACGAGAAACTCCCAAAACATGAGTAATATTCACTGTGATTAACGCAATACGTTAACTAACGTATAGATTATCCATACAGTAACTTTTTATTTTATCATTAAGTTTGATGTAAAAAGCTAAAAAAAAGCACAGGCTGGCTGCTCCATTCGTAGGGCCTTGTAGTTCTCACGATCTGTGGCCGTAAGCTTAAACCTTACGTTAGTTAACGCACTACGGTAACCACGGGAAACTCCCAGAACATTAGTACACATAGTGTTCATTGTGGTCAACGCAATACGTTAAATGACGTATGCATTGTGAGTACGGCCACTGAAAACTGAATCAAAGTGAACGTGTACAATGCATACAAATTGCGATGTTGCCACCTATAGTACGTAAACTTTGGTTTGTGCACACCTTTTACCGAATTACTCAAAAACCTGCCATTAGATGTTTCTAAAATTTTGCATCAGCCCCTGTATGGGTCTGGACGTTATGAAAATACTGATTTCAATGATCAGCATTTGGTAATTTAGAAATTTCTTTATCATTTATTAGTAAAATATTCTCAAAAAATCTATCACGTCGTACATTACAAAGTATCATATGTTTACCGTAGTAGAACACATCATTTCCATGTTCCGTTCAAAACTTCGTGTACACTTTTTCCCTTTATATATTTATTAAAATCATTACAATGGCATGTGCATGTAAAAACCTTCGTATGTACTCATGAGCACGAGGGAGCACCTTTATTGAACGCGTTAATGTGTGACGCTCATACTGTTTCTCATTTAGACGTACATTAGTCATCGGCGGCTCTGCTGTTTTGTCTGCACATTGGTAGATCTAAATAAATATGTCTTTGAAGGTAAAATGTTTAACATTGCAACGGATCACCCTACATTTGTACAACTACTTTTGTAAAGGGGCTAATCGTGGTCACCTGTATCACAAGATTTCGAACCCCGCACTGTGAGTCCAACATGCGCTGGGATATGATAAGATGATATCGTTTACGAGTGATTCTGAAGAGGAAAGTTAACAAGACACTGTGAGTCACCACTTCACCTTAAAGTGAGGATACCAATACATAATTGCATTATTTTCACCCTTTTGTTTGTGTGTATGTTAGCCTTGTCACGTTAGATTTGATCATTTTGATATCTCCATTTTAGTAGATCACAGATACGCCTCTGGTCGATTTTTCACCCTCTAACGTCTAATTTTTGTACTGTAAATCTCCTTATTGATAAAAATAACCCAGAACGATCCAATTTATATAGATTAAAGAAGGGAATTTAGTTATTATTCTGTTGACAAAAAATAATATCTGTAACGTCCATAAGAAAGTATAAGTTGATGCAAATATTCAGAGAAATCTAACAGCGGGTTCCTGAGTAATTCGATGAACAGCCTGCACAAAGCAAAATTTACGGACTATAATTTTGATACTCTCCATAACTATAGCGCTGACTCTTTGTCCTAGGAAGAAAAGGCAACTGACGTTGGGTTTTTTTTTGTTGTTTGTTTTGCTTTTTGCTTCGGGATTCGGTTTTCTTTTGCTCCACTCCGCATTCCTGGAACTATGTTGACCACTGATCTATGGCAGCTCGACAACAAAGTGTGAGTAGGTCCACTGTGCGCCAGTATTACGACTCGATACGGGACATGTAAATGTAAACTTACCAACAACAACAACAATAACAGCAACAATAACAAAGCAGAAGGAGATCGCATCAGATGCAGGTTGATTGGCTGGTACCCTGAGTTAGCTGCTTAATTCCAAAACTTCCAAACAACCTAACAATATATATATATATATATATATACTTTTGGTACAGAACGTCACAAACTTTTCTTAAATTGGTGCTTTTAGTAGGCACTGATACACTTACATAATATATACACGACTATAAAAAAGATTAAGGACTAATTATGGTTCTTCCTCTTCTTCCTTCTTCCTCTTTTCTTCTTCTTCTCTCTCTCTCTCTCTGTCTCTCTCTCTCTCTCTCTCTCTCTTTCCTCCCCACCTCTATCTCGACTATAATGTAGGTGGACCTCGCGGACAAGATTCGTTCCGATGCTACAGGCTCCGCCCTAGCTTAATGCTTTTGATCAACATGAAGGCCTATGTGTGTGTGTGTGTGTGTGTGTGTGTNTTTAATTGGTGCTTTTAGTAGGCACTGATACACTTACATAATATATACACGACTATAAAAAAGATTAAGGACTAATTATGGTTCTTCCTTTTCTTCCTTCTTCCTCTTTTCTTCTTCTCTCTCTCTCTCTCTTTCCTCCCCACCTCTATCTCGACTATAATGTAAGTGGACCTCGCGGACAAGATTCGTTCCGATGCTATAGGCTCCGCCCTAGCTTAATGCTTTTGATCAACATGTAGGCCTATGTGTGTGTGTGTGTGTGTGTGTGTGTGTGTGTGTGTGTGTGTGTGTGTGTGTGTTTAACCATGCTGATAACGGAACCCGACAGTCAGACCGGACCGTCTTCGGCCCGAAAAGAATGCACAGACTAAATAGTAACGACAAATAGTGAAAAACGGTTTGGCCTCCCATGCTGCCGCCCGACGTCTTGAGACGGCACCGGTCAGATCGTCTCCGATAGAGCGTGTTCTATCTGCTCTGACCGTCGAGCGCACGGGAGGAAACTTCAGCTACATTTTCTCTGCATAGTTGTGTCCGTTTACCCGCCAACTATCTATAAATAACCATAGCGCAAAAACTTGACTTCTTCGAACGAACGTCGAGAGCGGCATTACCACTTGTTTAAAAGAAAGTCTTCAAGATGGATGATGAAAATCTTATTCTAGCGGTACAGCATAGACCAGCTATTTTTGACAAACGAGAAAAATTACATCACAACATTGTTAAACAAATGTTTGAAGATGTCTTTGTATGAAATGAACCCGAAATCGTCTATATGGGTATCTTTTATATCTTCTCCTTAACCACAACAACAACAACAACATTCTTCTGCTGCTACACGCTATGTTTGTAGTGGTATCAGACCGTCGGTTTCCGGCGTTAGCATGGGCGGCGCGCCCGTCAGGTCCGGTCTGACCGTCGGATTCCGTTGTCAGCAAGGTTTACCCTAAGGTAGGGCGGGGTTTGGAGGGGCCATTGATGAATAAGCTCTCAGACATTGATAAGGGCCTACTCTGAAATTTGTTAATGGAACCAGGAAAGTTTTCATAGTAACCGCACACACATCTGTTTTGCCATTACCGTCAGAATTGCTTATAAAAGTGAAGAACAGCCTTTCCTTTAAGATGACATGGACAATGGTGGCACAGCCTAATGGGAACGAAGTCTGATTTACCCATTCAGGTGGAAAAAGGATTAGACAGATTAACCTAGTACCAGATGTAGCATAATATAACGGACCAATGCATTTTCAAGAGCCCTGCACTAACAGTGTGCGAGTGGTCTGGAGAGATGGAGTGAAATTCTTGGTCAGATTTCTCGTTTCTGACACTTCCAATTCGATGCTCGATCGTGCACTACAAAA
>JAWQUT010000094.1:77363-84863 GCA_033807755.1 Ellobium chinense
GGATGGACGATGAGGTAGCCGATGTTTGTGACCTTATTCTTGTCTAAAGCTTTAACAAATTTCTACTCCTAGGGCCTTATGCATAATACGTATCTTGGTTGGCCAACTGCAGTAACTACAGAAAACTCCTACACCATTAGTTGGAATTACAGTAGTTAACGCAATGAATTAATAAACGCACAGGCGCCTACACAAAGGGAGATACTTCTAATTGTCTGGCTGCATACAATAAAATAGTTATTATGAAATGTTTTTTGTTTCCAAGTATATCTAGTAATTATTCTTATATTTTCTCAGATTGAAATGTACAGATATCAATAAATATCATTATTATTATGTTTGTTAGACAAAGAGTTGTGTTTTCAATACATAAATAATAAAAAGAAAAAGAACATAAAAATTATAAAGTCATCTTTCTCATTTTCACCGAAGCTGTCAGAATTCTGTCAGTATGTAATCCTTTCAACATTTTAATCAACAGTTTGATTAATATTTGCAAGAGACAGCTCCAGTATTTGATCAATAAAAGATGAACCCTTCGCCCGAAAAGTAAACAAATGAAGAAAAAAAAAAACAACCAGTAATTACAAATCAACCACAGAAAATACAACAGTTCTGTTTGTAGTAGAAAATAGCCCAAAATATGTCAGATGAGAGAGTTCATACCTCTTTTGCCAGCACTACTTGTTACCAGGAGCAGACAGACAAGAGCAACCAAACAGGACGAAACATTTGGGCACAAGAGGCAGGGACTGGTTATGTCGCCGTGAATCGCATTAGTTTCTTATATCTTGTATCTTGTATATTGTATTTTGTATCTTGTATCTTGACTTCAGGACCTTGAATGTCATGCTCTCTGACGTACTCGTTGTTTTGAATTGGGAGAAAAGAGTTTCTAGTCGCGTTAGACATGTGGTCGCAGTTGAGATCAATTAATGTGTGGCCGCATGGGAAAACCCGTCGGATTTCGCCATGGGTAATTTTAAGCTAGAACCTTGAAAACTTGAATTCCGACTTCCTGCGTCAAATTGTAATTTCTGCGGAATCAGTTCTTTCATTTGTCTTTCATTTCAAGTAAATTGTATTACTGAAAATGAGGTTTAAATGTTTGTTGTTTTTTTTATCAGTGTTTTAATGAAGTACCTTTCGCTCAAAAACGTGGTTAAAGAGACTGAAATCTCAATTTTCTAAAAATCTATAAATGGCAACGGTAAGTTTAAGAATTTTTCCACAACTCTGTAACTAATAAAACTAATAACAGAATATTCGCCTTAGATTTGGAGATTTTAGTGAATACAGGAGTGTTAGGAAAGGAACGCTACTTTATGAAGAGAAAAGATATTAAGACAAGATGAATGGGAAAACTGGGAATGCGAGATGGCGAACACAATGGAGCTTGGTGGAGACTGTGAATGTAGGCATGATTTGCTCGAGGTGGTGGATGAGGTGATGACTTGATTTATGTCACATGCTGCTCAATGTATATAGGGTGTCTAAGCCTAAACCCTTTGGATGACTTTTTATCAGAATGTAGACCAACAAAAAAGTGTCTAAGTATTAAAGATACACTCTGTTAATTCCTGGATTATGCTTAAGATGAAGTGAACATGCGTTTACTAAGATTTTTGGTTTGTTTGATGAATGCGTCACGAGAGCAGGAAACAAGAAAAAAGCCTCGAACAAGAGTATTTATCTTTCTTAACAGGTCCAGCGCCATGTGGGAGGGCCTGGCCTTTCGGCTCAAAATTATTTGTTGCCCAACACTGGAGGTTAAGCCCGGGTTGCGAAATCCGGAATGAAAAGTGGTGCCTTCTTGTTAAATCATGACACCTCCAAATCGTGAAAAATGCAGCGGGCAAGGGTGGCTGCACTCTGGTCTTTGTTGCTGAGGTTAGAACTTTGGAAGCCAAGGTGAAACCACTTGAAAATTCAAACGGTGCTAAGAGGTTGCAGGAGTCCAATTGTAAAAGCTTCGTTACGCCTTGTAATTCAATTTCTTACTGAACCACAGAACGCTCTGAGATGGCCAAGGCTAGTCCGCAGCTCTGATGCCATCACTGTGCTCAATTTATATACTGTTCATTGTGGGGGTCCTTCATGTAGACTTTTCACACTTAATATAGATGAAAAGGGGGTTAAAAATTTGACCTTCTTTTGCAGACTACAGGCCCGCACTAATATATGTGACTGTGTGTGTGTGTGTGTGTATGTGTGTGGGGTGTGTGTGTGTGTGTGTGTGTGTGTGTGTGTGTGTGTGTGTGTGTGTGTGTGTGTGTGTGTGTGTGTCTGTGTGTGTGTGTGTGTGAGAGAGAGAGAGAAAGAAAGAAAGAGAGTTAGATATTCCAACACGACAATTTTGCAGAAGACTAACTGTCTTTTGTACAGAATGGGTTTTCTTTGTCTGAGCAGCGGTTTAAAATACAGGACCGATTGCTATTATAACTGATTGTAAAATAAAGTGATAGAGGAGACAAACAGCAAGCTAGAAGGATGCAAGAATGAAATGCATCAGAAATGAAAAAGTTCAGAAAGTCGTAACACATGCAGGTCATCAACTTTCACTGAAACAAAAATACTATACCCCAGCTGGACGAGATATCACAGAATGCATAATTTCGCAGCGTGTATGCCTTATGTTTTTTTCCATAGACAAAAAAAATGGAAAGGGATGTACTTTGTTTAGCTTAGAACATGGGGTGTATTATGACGTACATCAGCCACCGGCAACAACAGTAAAGCCACGGATGTCAAGCCCAGAAAACAACAGGTGGGCTTTGAGCAAAAAGCCCCTCAGCCCTAATCCAACCCACTAAATCATAAATAAAACGACCTTGGATTGGACACTCGAAACAAACAGCGGTGTGTCGGTTTCCAGGTGTGTTGGTGACATAGGCACGACCTGCGCATAGTTATGCACAAAAGCCGCCTTAGTATTTATAGTATGGTGTCTGTGTTATTCACAAATACTACCACATTCGTCAGACTTCATGTTATACACAAAGCCAAGCCTATGTTATTACACAGAGCCAGGTTTTTGTTACATAAAAATACACTAAGACACTTGCGCTTCTTTATGTGAGTCACTGCTTTCATACCTAGAATACCGCTGCTGAATAATCTACTCTGGACCTCTACTCAGTTTTTCAGTTTTAGACTCACATGTTTATTCCCAATGTAACAATGTTACAAAATTTCGACATATAGCTTTCGTAAACAACCAGACAAATGACAGACACATAAAAATAAATAAATAAATAATTAAATATGAACAACCAGAAAATGAACAGAAAAATCAGAAAAATGGACAGGCAATCAGAAAAATGGACAGGCAACCAGGCAGGCGTAAACCATAATATAAACATCCTAACAGGAGACATAATTTTTCAGGCATAATTAGATCAAAGTTCTTGCAGAAAAGTAAATGCATATGCTAATGGACTGGAGCGTTTATTTTAGAATTCATGTATCAGTTCAAACTTTTTCCTTTAACAAGAGGCTTATGTTGAATATTGATGTAAGCTTGGTAAAGGCAGAGCGGCCCTAACATGGGTCATGACCGCTGAGTTACAAGTAATGCTACGTAACATCTGCTTGACTCCTGAGTATCTACAAAGTGAACATAACAATTAAATGTGCTGGCATATTTATGGCTGTCGCCAGCTGATACAAATTATTCATCAGCTCTTAAACGAAGTATAAGTCACGTTGAGCCATTCCTGTTAGAAGGGCTAGTCATTGTGATGAGAATATCTCGTGACAAAACGTGACATATTCGCAGTTTCAATGTTTCTTATGCTGTTTTCTGCAAGGATATAGATAGTGAATATTATAGTAAACTTATTTTGTAAACTCTTCTTCTTTTTTTTTCAATTTCATCCACACCAGCGGTCGTATGCAGGGGCGAAGACTGACTTGCTCAACAGGGTAATCATAGTTGAACATGATTGTCACTTATAGTCACATATGCGGTATTAGTCGAAAGTGCTTTAATACCCGTTCGTAGAGTCACATTTGATGTTCACAGTATGATACTGTAACACAGAGTATGGACTTTAAAAAATCCGTAGGCATCATCACAATTCCTGAAAAGCTACAACAAAAGTTTGGATAGTTAGAAATAGGTTGACTGAAAAGGCACAAAAAAGTACACATTAGTCACAGGGCCACGATCGCACAAAAATACATGTATATTATCACTCACCAAGGTGTAATGGCTCCAAAATTGTAGAATTTAGGTCCAGTTCGGCTAGACCTAGCAGGCCTAGGCTAATAAACATTGGGAACACGACCTTGCAGGAGAAACCCATCCAGACCGTAAGGGAGTGACAATCTGTCAAGCTTTAAAAAGAATGACCTTTGGTTGCTAGGGTAGCAGACTGACTAACATATTTGGATAAACCGCTCTATGCTCAGCGACTCCTCCCCCCCCCCCGTTTCCACATCTAGCCAAATATCCAGAACTAAAACAAGAAGAACGTAATTTTCAGGCCCAGTCTACACCATGAAGCCGAGCCCACCTTTTTGCAAGTGGGTAGGCCTATGTCAGTATTGCCATCGTGAAACCTTGAGGGTTTTGAGAACAGGGGGGCCAACTGAATTACTTTTCCAAGACGTTTTGTCATTCATGTTATTTCCCAAGAAGAATTTATGTTTATTTAATAAGTTTGTTTGTATGTTTCATAAAGTTAGAAACCCCCTTCATAAAAAATGTAAATCTACCCCAAGGTGCTTTCCCCAACCAAAGATTTTGGGAATCAGCTACATTGCTCTATAAAATAGGCAACGTGGCAACACCAGCATGGGCTTGTGAATGGAGATATGTATGTGGTGAAACTGTTCATGTGGCTTTCTGTAAGTGTGGATTCATCTCTTAACTGAGCGAAAAATAAAAGTGGTCGTAAACTTGTGACTGAAGGCATGTCACTTGTCAGCAACAGTGTTAATTACTGTCGAATAAAGAGGCCCTTGATAATAATGAATTTCACTGAATGCTATAGAACAGTGTCTCGTTTTACCAATATGTTGTTTTTGTTCCGCATCACATTAAACCGCAATAGGTAAAAGTACCACAAATCAAGCGGAGACCTTGATTAGCAGCTCTTCTTATACTAGCCGATGAAATTTCCTTGCTTTCATTGAGTTGTTTTTTTGTGAGGCCACTCCACATTTGGCTGTAGGGGTGTCCAGGTTCTTCTTTATCCCTATTAATCAGTGAATAGAGCAGAGAAAATTTGAGGGGTATCAGGTTCTGAACGTGGGTCAAAGTAAGAATGGGCCTGACAAAGAGCAAATAAATAGGATTCGGCGGTGTTCTTGCTAAATTGCCACGAAAGCCAAGGTCGACCAACGGCATTTTCGGCTGGTAATCAGTGATTATTTGATTATATGGACCCTTCGCCCCTGGTCGTATGCATAATCTCTACTTTAGTTAACGCAATGCGGTAACCAGGGAAAACTCCCAAAACATTAGTAGTGTTCACTGTAGTTAACGCAATACGTTGATTAACGTATGGATTTTGCAGACGGCCACAGGACTTTACGATCAGTGTAATTTAGCGACGTTCTCTCTCTTCAAACGCTTGCAAACTGAAGTCTTAGGTGACTTCCCCTTAACACCTGCACCAAAGGGTTCCACGTGTCCCTTACAGTGCGTGTAATGAATAAAAAGCTGTGACCGGAACCGAGCTCATTAGTAGCGAATATTTGATTTCAGAGTTTCAAGTTTAAGACCGCCAAAGAGAACGAGAATCTACATGCTCCGTGAATACCTATTTCTTTATTTAAGCAATCTCATGTGCGCTTTGGCATCAAGCAGTACAGTGACTATACGATCTCCTTTACAAACGCGTCTTCGGTCACCATGGGGACAACGAAGTCGACCTTAGGCTTGAAGGGGACATACGCGTTAATAATATGAGAATATTCCGCCTTAACCCGCCTTCACAGCTGATTTTTAAAATGATTATTATAATTATATAATTATAGACAACAATTGTTTTTCTCTTACTTTCTTTCTTTAAGCATTTTTCCCCTTCTTTTTTTTTCTCACCTAATGTACTTCTGTGTTCTCTTGGAGATGTTATTTTGTAATGAATGTGCAAGTGTGAAGTTAATTGTTTGGCTTTTGCCTGATAGAGATTTTGAACTTCAACTTTCTTAGTTGATCGATCTGATAATGGCTGGCCGGAGTGCGGAAGAGACAAATATGATGATGTCCGAGACACCATTCGGTCAAGATCTCATATATCCCATTCTAAACAAAGATAATTTGATCAAATATCAATGCTCTGCCAGACTAGGCTAAAACTCTATTTCTCGTTTTTTTGCTCTCTCATTTTTATCTCTTTATCTTCTTCTGTAAAGCGATCACTGGATCTTCTTCTGTAAAGCTATCAGATATAAATGTGTAATACAATACTATAATAATATAATAAGGCAATATACGGCTATACTACAGCAAACGTTCTCCCTCCAGTGCAGCCACTCTACAGAAGGGGGAAAACCAGAGTTGACGTCAGCCAAACTAATCCCCNCAGCCACTATTTTTTGATAGAAATCTGTCGTTAGCGTATCGGTACTGGCTTACCACAGCACTAGTGAACATAAAAGAAACTGAAATTGCTTCTTAGCAAAGAAACGAGAGGCGGAATGTTACGTATCGTGACGTTAAGACTGGAATGCAGTCTTCTTTGGATGAAGGTTCCGGGAGCCTAATCCAATTCGCCTTTTCGAGTTAATGACCCTGTTTTCTCGACATCCACTTACAAGAAATTCCGTAATGTTCTTATATAATTTTAGATATCCCCTAAGCTTAAACAAAACAAAAGCTCCTTAAAATATTGGTCTTTCACTGAGTTTGGTTCTGCGAGGCGCGGAGAGAATACCTATTAGATAACCAGTTGCTTATTCTAACGATATCCTGTCTATAAACAAGGCCAGACATTCCAGTAGTCTCGAAATTTAACATTTATATTATAAAACTAGGTAAAGCTGACAGTGACCAATACTCCGCCGTATGCCCCACAAATTCAAGATCTCTTCTGTCAAAGCAGTCCAAAGGACATAATTTTTTTACTGCACTGGATTAGATCTGTACCCTGGCACAGTACTGTCTAGATTTTAAGAATGTAAAACCTGTCGTGCTGTTGAGCTCTTAAAACACGTAAAGAACTAGCTATTCGAAACATCCGGAAACAGTTATTTTGATCCCTTCTACAAAATTTTTTTAATCGAAAGCACATTTTTTTTTGTTTTCTTATGAATGCAGTTTAATACGCTTAATATAGCAGATACATGAAATAGCTGGTTACACTCAGGAATTCATAATAGACATGTAAGAAATTGAGCATAAGCAGATCAAAAGGATTCCTAAATTACTGATGCAGGCAGGTCCCTTGTAGTGCACATATTACAGGTAATGAATTAATTATGCCACCGGGGAACATATTTCGTGAGGTTGCAAACCCAGGGTCACACCGGTGCTTCGAAATGCAGTCAAAT
>JAWQUT010000094.1:89863-92861 GCA_033807755.1 Ellobium chinense
ATACAATTGGCAGCGGTACTGTATGCTCCCCAGGGATTTGAGGAAGTCCTACAGTGATTAGGCTTGTGGGGTAATAATAGTATGAAGTCGCGTGAGGGGGCATTAGCCAGCATACGAGACTTATATAAACCGCATAATTATTATCATTATTACTATTAGTATTATTATTAGTAGTAGTATTATTATTTGTCACCTGTTAATGATTCAGTGGTGCTCTTCCTCTAATTACTGAAGATGGCAGCAACTGATGGCGAAGTTCGATCTCTCTGGGCTCTGAAAGCTATGTGTACTCGCGATTACAATAGTAATCCTCATGAAATCTTCGCAATTCATACAATTGTTTCTTTTCACAGTAATATCAATGATACTGTACTGTGCTTTCACTTAAGAAATACTGAAGATGACAGCTGGCCCATATCCAAACAGACTCTGATAGCATTGTGAATCGTAGAAATGTATATTTATATAGTGCACAGGGGTAATTTTCGCTTTACGGAGGCAATATTCGCTTTTACGGAGACATACAACCATGCAATGGTATTCATCTCTTATGTCTGTGTGGTAACAGAACAGTGTTTGCTCGTCACTAAATATGATCCGTGCAGTGTCGGGTAGAAGTTAGCTATGTAAATGAAGAAACGGGTTAAAGAGATACCAAGCGACAAAGCCCAATCCATACATCTTTCTTGTGCTTTGTTGTATGCCGTGAAATTTTTACCAAACTCGTAATTATAGATATGTACGTTCTCGTTGACCCTCTGATATGAGAATGTGGGGAAGGGGTTGCATAGGTAGTTTTGGGGGTGTAAAAGCTGCCACTAGAAATGGGCATTTTCTTTCAGGGTAATTTTGTTATATTATCTTCCACTCTCTACAATACTAGAAGGTCGTAAGCTACTCGTTCTGTATGCAATGAAATAGTCCATATTTTCAGGTTTTAATAAAGTGAAACATTTCTCCAATTTTCAGTTATCTTTTGGCCATAGATATTTAGTTCCTTTCGTACTCTTTGTACAGCTCTTTCCCCACATCGGAATACTTTGGTCTTTGATTCTTGAATACGTGTCTTCATTAATTTGTTTGGAACTGAAACTTATTCTCAGTGTTTGATAAAATGTCAGTACTGTTCAACTATCAAGCATACCGAAATGATAGTCTGAGAGTTCGCCTATTTTCTTTTATCCGTAGTGAACTGGGGAGGGTGGAGAGAGGGGGCTGGCAGAAGAGGTTGTTATATATGCTGAAAGGATACTGTAACTTAACTTAATATAAATGCTAGGATGTCATTGCAGTCAACAGCATGCAAATGGCTGACAATACTCACTGTAACTTAATAGGAACTTAATATAATTTTACTAGAAAATTACTGTGACTCAACACCACGTAAACAGCTGACAGAAGAGTCAAACTCCAAACAAAGTTAAGGATAAGATTTCGCGAGACATGTGTTTGTATCACGCTGTCCAAGTTAAATAAACAAAGCACAAATATAGCCCTTTTATGATTTCTCCAATCTGAAATCGATTTTATATGGCCCTCAGGCAATAACCCACCTGATGCTTCGCGCCATTCATATTACCTCCTCTGTGATGATGCTAAAATATTACAAGAACTCTAATCTTATCGTCAATCGACCTTTAAAAAAAAATCCGATAGCACAGATCACATGTATTACTGGAAGAGTCTTACAATCTCTTTCTTATTTTTTATCACATTTTATTTGCGAACTTGTTCATCTCGCAAAATTGATATTCTGGACTGGTCTCCTGGAATTCTACGTCATGTATAAATCTTTGTTTCAGATTACTTGCGAGAACTCAGACATACATCAAAGCAAAAATGTTCTAGCATTCTATGTAATGTGGTATAAGCTAAACCTATTTCTGATCCTTGCATTAATTTCTGATGTGGGAATCCAATTCCAGTTTGAAATAATATTATGTTGCTTGGTGTAACTTGAGAATATTAATGATGGATCTGGCGAAACACGAATGCAATAAAAAATAAAAAGGTTTCTTATTTCATTTTTTTAAAAGGTCTACTGGTGTGATTCAGAAGCACGAGCCAAACACGAGTTCTCGTATCCGCTGAATCAAAATCTGTTAAAATGGCAAACAGCTCACCTTGCATAAGCTTTCGTTTGAACATGTGTATAAGAGCAGAGATCTAAAGTTTTTGTGTATATGTGGTTTGCTGTAGGTCGATGACTATTCCCGAAAAGGTGTTTAGAATGAACCAGTGAAAGGCGGTCGTGGCTGCCGGTCAAGCTCTTCATGGTGGCTGGATTCTAGGCCTGGGCAGGAATCGGACGTGGAACCGGTATGTGCGAGTCGTAACTCAGCGATTCCTCAGAACCGGTTCTTTGTATAGAAACGACTCTTACTAAGTTTTGTTTCTCCTACACTATACAAGTCTAATCATGCGGCGAGTGACATGCGGAATCTGATTCGTGTCATCATGAGGCGACTAGTCCAAGTCTCAAATCACAGATAGGGCTAAGAGTACAGTAGGCAGGGAAAGTAAACAAAGTTGCCAGAAAAAAAATGTTTCACGTCTGAGGCCTAGTTTACTGTCAAATAGACCAAAAATGGGTCTAACCAAAAGCAAATGGGCCAAATTTAAGGCCAAATTTAGATATAGGAAGTATCTGAAAATACCTGTTAAAACGCACATACAATTATACAACTAGGTTGCGGAGGGCAAGGTGGGGGAGGAAGAAACAGCAAATCAATCAAAGACACCCCTTCCCCCCTNCCTCCCCCCCCCCAACAACAACAAAAATAAGAACAACAAGAAGTCAGAAAAGCACATCTTTCTCTAATTCATCACAACCTACATTCCCTCCCATCCCCCTTTCCCCCTCCCCCCAACACGGCAAACAGGAATCGGAATCGGATCTAGATTTGGGCGTCCCTTATAGTGANAACTAGGTTGCAGAGGGCAAGGTGGGGGAGGAAGAAACAGCAAATCAATCAAAGACATCCCTTCCCCCCTCCTC
>JAWQUT010000094.1:92875-109352 GCA_033807755.1 Ellobium chinense
CCCCCCCCCCCCCCCCCCCCAACAACAACAAAAATAAGAACAACAAGAAGTCAGAAAAGCACCTCTTTCTCTAATTCATCACAACCTACATTCCCTCCCATCCCCCTTTCCCCCTCCCCCCAACACGGCAAACAGGAATCGGAATCGGATCTAGATTTGGGCGTCCCTTATAGTGATGTACTCGGATTCGCGAGCACCTAAAAGTAATGAGTGTTGCCCAGACCTACTGTATATGCCCGGTTTCCCTGGGTCATGATCAGTTCATATTTTCTATGCGTTAAATCCGCTTCTTTCAGGAGCTCTACTTTTGTGTTTGATTCATCAGAGAAAATAATGGTGTCTCCAGTCCTGCTGGTTTCATCAGTCAGTGGATCAGATCATTCACCTCTGAGTTCACCGCCATGTACGCGCTTTCCTTGCTGTTCCACCATACTGTTAGGATGATGTGGAGGAAATTATTTCTCTCTACATCATTAATTAACTAGTCTAGTATTATAACCTCTGAGTTCGGAACTGATACATTCAAGTCATGTCTTTTCAGATTTTTCGCATCACAGTGCACATGCCTCTCACCATTTTCTCAATTCGGGCGAGCCATGACTGTTGTTCTCTTTCAACCTTTTCCGAGTTTGCGTTTCAGGTCTCCTGAAATAGAAGGTGTTCACTGCCTTATTGCTGATGTCATGTAAATTGATCTGAAGAAAGTCAACAGAGAGAGAGGCATCTCGTAGGCGGCAAGGTACAGGAGGGTACAAAAGATTCATTTTATCATGTTGGGAAGTTTGGAAGGCTACCTTATGGTAACAATCATAGGCAGATTGTCTTTCTTAAGGGTAGTCAGTTTACAGACTGCGATATTACAATGTCACAGACAAAGTAAAAAACAAATCATCGGTTTGAAAAAACCAACCACGAACTGCCTCTGTGACAATAAATAAATATCTATGATTCAAGATTCAAGATTCTTTATTACTCAGGTTTTACAAAGAAATACACGAGCATTAACATTAGTAACAACAACGATATGTATTTTATGGGATGGACAGGCAAATAATATAGTAACAGTTACTGTTAAGTGTAGATGCTGTAGGCTGGTATCACAGAGGGCATTCAGTTTTATGGTTTACCACTATTAAGTACAATTTTGATGAATTTACACAGATTCTTTAGTATATCATAGGTACATGTCATAAGTTCTTTATATTTCTGCATGTTAGGTCTAAAAGTAAACGTATGGGGTATGTATTTTCTTCTTTCCTTTTGGAACTTGCTGCAGCTAAATAGGTAGTGTAATTCATCGACTACTTCGTTAGAACAGAATGGACATACCCGCTCGCCGTATGGCACATTCGAAAATCTACCTGTTTCAATCGGGAGTCTATGGTTACTTATTCTAAACTTCACTAAGTAATATAGGTCTTTAGGCTCTAGTATCTCCATATAAAATTCTCTTTCCACACATCTTTCAGCCTTATATAATTCCGTCCTTTCATACTTCTATCATATATCTCTTTGCATTTCTGAATATGTTGATCTGCAATGCGAATTTTTAGTTGCGTATTGCAAAAACTGATCATTTGTGTTTGCAGTGCCCACATGTGATAGTATCCAGTATCTCTCAATATAGATTCTATGTAACTAAGCCATTTATAAGTTCCTTTGGCTGATAATTTATCCACATACATTATCTTATATAGAAGACAGGACAGTTTTTCTTTTTTTCTAATCATGGTCCTCCCCCAGAACCATACCATTCGTTTTTGTATTTCACAAGTAAGGTGTAGTATTCCTAGTTCACCATATATCATATATCCTGGTGGGCTGGCTTTAAGTTTCAGTATCATTTTAAAGAATTTCAGATGAAACTGTTTGAGTACTGCTAAATCTTCAAATCCCCAAATTTCGCAACCATATAGTAATATTGGTTCTATTGTCTTGCGGAATAGTTCTTTCTGGCAA
The DNA here is from genome assembly GCA_033807755.1 of Ellobium chinense. NCBI lineage: Eukaryota > Metazoa > Mollusca > Gastropoda > Ellobiida > Ellobiidae > Ellobium > Ellobium chinense. Next base: position 94,835 of record JAWQUT010000094.1, read on the forward strand.
TCAATTGGTATATTATTCATTCTACATCGCCTGTCCAGCGCAAAACATAGACTTCCTGACCCTGTCTACATTGTCTTTCAATAGTCTGAACAAATCTACCAGTCTGGCTGAAAGTCACACCAAGATATCTAAACTGGTTTACTGTAACATTTTCCCATGATCATTGCCTTTGTTTTATCAGTGTTTACTTTCAGTTTCCATTGGTTACAATACTTTTCATACAACCTAAGGAGGTTTTGAAGGTGGGCTGCGGAATCGGCTAGCAATACCGTGTCGTCAGCGAAAATTACCAGAAAGAGATGTAGGAAATGAACAACGTTGTTAATCTGGTAGTCAATTGCTATTTTCTGTTGGATATTAGACAAAAGGTATTCATTCAGATCATTAAGGTACTGAGAATATAAGACCGGACTTAGGTTCTCGCCTTCCCTTAAGCCAACTTGGCACGGAAATATTGGTGACTATATTCCATTTAGAGAGATGCAAGACTTTATGTTGCAGTAAATTGATTTGATAACATTTAACATTTTATTGCCTATTTTAATGTTTTCTAGCCTTTGGAATAAAAGAGGCCTTGAGATATTGGAAATTGCTCTTCTCAAATCTATAAATGCTGTAAATATATTTTTATTACGGGTCTTCACTAGCTCTATGAGCGAACTTAAGATTACCGTAGAGTATCCTTCTCTGAATCCAAGCTGCTCCTCACCTATTATATTCTTACTCTCTAAATAGGTGCCAAGACGAGTATTTAATACGGCAGTGAAGAGTTTACCAAGGCAACTCAGTATTGTTATAGGTCTGTAGTTGTCTGGTTTTGATTTATCACCTTTATTTTTGTAGATATGCTTGGTAATTCCGATTGTCCATGATTCGGGTACAACGCCTCTTGAGTAGACAACATTAAATAGTTCATGATATAATCTGATAAACATGAATCCCCGTTGAATGACAAACTATTGAAGACTGTTTTGTTCACATTGACTTTAATCCTGTCATATTTGCTTCTCTAGAAATGGCGTTAACCCAGGCTCTCCTTTGTCTTATTTTCTCCTTATTGGAGTATCCTAGCTCATGACTGGAGTATCCTAGCTCATGACTGGAGTATCCTAGCTCATGATTGGAGTAGCCTAGCTCATGACTGGAGTATCCTAGCTCATGATTGGAGTATCCTAGCTCATTATTGGAGTATCCTAGCTCATCCTAGCTCATGATTGAAGTATCCTAGCTCATGATTGGAGTATCCTAGCTCATGATTGGAGTATCCTAGCTCATGACTGGAGTATCCTAGCTCATGTCTCATGTCTGCCCACGATGCACTACGCCTACCGCCATAGCACATCTCTCATACCTTCATTATGAATCCCCTTAAGCCTCAACATGTTAGCCACACTCTCAAGATTTACCGCGGTGAGCAGTGGGAGTGTCAAGATAGAAGTAAATGATCTTGCCGTGGAGCAGCGTGGCCAAATGGTTACGGCGTTGGACTCAATATCTGAAGGTCCTGGGTTCGATTCCCGACCACGGTCATGTTGTGAGTGCCTTGGGAAAGCATTTCATTCACATTTTCCTCAGTCCACCCGTCTGTAAAATGGGTACCTGGCTATAGGCAGTGAAAGATACTGTCAGAATGCTAGTGATCAGCGCCTATAAATGGCAGTGGCACTGTATGCTCCCCAGGAAGTCGAGAAAGTCCCAGAGTGATCAGGCCTGCTGGGCTAATAATAGTGTGAAGTCGCATGAGCGGGCATTAGCCTGGATATGAGACTTATAAACCGCATTATTATTATTATTATTACAATATGGACCAGAGAAAGCAGGAATGATGTAAAAATCACACAGGTCAATGCTAAACTCCCCTATCTCCGTTTCAATGCAACGGGGCACACAAATGTCAGAAGTGAATTTTTTTCGCGTGTTTTTCCACGGACCCATAATGACTTAAGGTATCACGCCAGAGCCCCCCTAAGGATCATCTCATATTACTCCCAGAATAGCTCAAACATGATAGAAAAATTAGATTCTTCAGGGTTTATTACCGAGAATGTAATGTGTCCTTGTTTACAATGATTAATCCAGGGCACTCTTACCGCCTTCTCAAATTAAAGATCACCGAAGCATATTCGCTGTTACAAGATCATAAGCGACAAAGCCAGGGTGAATGGCACGAGATGAGTGGGAGGGTGTGGTGGTGGTGCTAGATTGCCATTGCTGGATGGCCACGAAATTCAGCACGAATTCGAAAATGTACAGGCCAGTAATATTATCTTCAGTTTAAGCTGTATTTGAGGCTTCAGAACCTTTCCGCTGCCACGGTCTGCTCTTTCACTAATTTTGTATGAAAATCAAAACACCACCACCACCATCACCAACAACAACAACTACAACAGCAAAAACTGTGGCTTGTTTTTTTTTTAAAGAAATTTGCAGAACAATTAGCCTTTTGTTCTATTTCGCAAATTATTCATGTCCGAAAATGTCTGTGTCAGCACCAGATGAAGAGTTCTCCCTTGAAACATGGTAAATCGGAAGTTAACGCCCTATCCCGATCCAAAATAAGCTAGAGAATCATGTGATCGTTCTAGCTCATTAAGAAAGGTCCATTTTGCCTATGGCCTAGAGTGAATGCTAGTCTAGTGATCGGAGCTCCAAAGTGACAGCGCTACTATAAATATGTCGTGAATATCCATTTGGCCTTAATATTCAATGGTTCTGTATTGCCAAAGTTAGCAAAAAAAGTCATTTTCTTTAATGAGAGATTGTAAACTTTATCAATATAGGTCTACTTTTTTTGTTTGTTCCATTTTGGTTTTGCATTCATCTTTGTGCCTCTTCAGAGTGGCTATGGTGATAACGTGGTAATAAGTTTTCTACATTCCTTGGCAAATATAGCATGAAGAAACTGCTGTCACTACAAAAGGCATAGAGAGTGGATATTCCGGTATTCACGAATCCTAGCCTATCCGTAATAACGGGCATGCTGACACATTTCGGCTTTGAAATGGTCCAAATGGAAGTCAGCTCAATGCTTCAAGTGTTCCTGCCCTCAGCCGAGGCATCTCTGGAAATCTTTATTTGTCAGAATCAGAAGCACCATCTGATTCAACCTGCACCTCTTCTGTCTTTCAAGTCTCCTTCCTTGCACAAACCGTAAATGAGATCAGTGCTTTGACGCCAAGCCAGGGAGAGCCTCCACGACCTGGTGAGAACCCAAGATGCCATGCCTCTATCTCATTGTGATTGCTTTGCGCTCACGGACTTAAAATATTTATGCTTCTCATCTCAATGTCTTAACCCAACATATTTTCCTGTTCAGTATACCTGCAACTCCCTAAGACCTGGTTTTCTTAATGTTAATAGACTGTGGAAAAAGTACAGCAATGCCTAGTTTATACACTTTGTAGACAGATTGACAATGTATATTTGCTGATACTAAATGCAATGAAATTAATGTACAATGCGTCCCTGGTTACCATATAATAATGCATCATAAACTGTGGTCTCAGCCTCATTGCTGATACTAAATGCAATGAAATTAATGTACAATGCGTCCTTGGTTACCATATAATAATGCACCACAAACTGTGGTCTCAGCCTCATTGCTGATACTAAATGCAATGAAATTAATGTACAATGCGTCCCTGGTTACCATATAATAATGCATCACAAACTGTGGTCTCAGCCTCATTACTGTATCTGTGGCAATAGAGCTATTATAGTCAAGGAACACGTAATGCCTAGTTGCAAAACAGTACCTGATGAAAGTGAATTTGCAGTGTGGGCCTAGTAAGATAGCCTAGTAAGATAGTAATGCTGTGGAATTAAAGACAACTTAATACTTGCCTCGTAGTACGTACCGCCAGGGAATAGCAGCTTTACCAAAAGTGTTTGAATATATCGAGAATGATATAATAAACATTTTTTTTCCAAAGAGAAATGTATCCTATTCATTGGAGATTTTAACGTCAACACAATATGCCTTAATGATGTCTTTGTAACTAATCATCACGATGCAAATTTTAGTGAAATCATGCCCTGCTACACACATATTACAAACGTGTTAAGTTATCTGACAAGGAATGAACTGGCAGTAACAGGAAGAATCTCGCTAAAAAGTAGAATGAAAGTAAGCTGACCGGGAAATTGGTACCAACGTGTATACAGTAAGTATCAACTAACGGTAGACCGTTCACTGCTAAGTGCGGAAGTTGTGCAATATCTAACTACCAGGGATTTTCTTTCACTTCTTTCTCATCCACACGGCGTCCTCGGTCTAAAATAACAATAATATGTTCTTTTCAACACTTGTATCGTTCTCATCTGGTCGTCTTGATAGCGAGAGAGTGAGAGCCATGTCAGCAGTTTTTTTTTCCAACTGATGGATGCATGATGGTCGCCCTAGTTCGTTACCATGGCAAGGCGACAAAGCCCTAGATTTCTTAACTGAGTGTTGATCCCGAAGAAGTTCATTACGAGATAGGCTGGTTAATTAACGTCGAGACAAACCTGATAAGACTATAATATGAACACTCGTTATGTGGATACATGTTGATGCATTTAATCACCTAGATAATGTTTTCATGAACTCCACAAAGACGTCTTCGGGTCTAGAACAAAACACTCACATTACAAACGTGATTATCACACATCAAAACAAACAACCAAACAAAAAACCCCAAACATGAATGGTTCACAGAAGAATGTAAAACAATGAAGCAGTGAAAAGATATAATGTTACTAAACGCCGCATTAACTAGGCACTTTTACATAGGGCAAATAAGACATGTAAACAAGCTTTGGATAAAGACATTGCTAAAGCAACCCACAAAAGTGATGAAAACAAGAAACTTCAGACGAAAGGAATTCTGGAACCTCGTGAACCGAAAATCACAGAGCTAAAAAAAAAAAACAGTGCCAGTCACGGTCAGGATGACCTTTTCACATTTTACAGAGAAGCATCTTTTCACTTTAACAAGTCTATCCCAAAAGTTTTACACAAATACAGAAAATAATGACAATTCACCACTCGCGTAACAAACGAGGAAATTACCAATGCATTCCTTAAACTCAAACTTGGCAGGGCTGCAGGGATGATATTATTAAACTGATAGATAATAAAATAAAATGATAGATTCTGATAATCAATTAATAAGTGCCTACATGAAAATATTATCTACTAATGGAATATTACCATCATATATTTCAACATTGTGATATGTCTTCTTATCTATCTTTTTGTTTCCTGATGTACAAAAAGTATCAAATCTCAGTGTTGGTGCTATTTAAACTCGTCGTTGTATGTATAATGTGTATGTATTGGAAATGAATTTGAAACTTAAAACCCACAGCTGAATTTTCATTCTTGGGAAGGGGAAGAGGTCGCATGAAACATGTCTTCAGGTCACAGGGTCAGTGCTGACTTTCACACTGGGGTCTCTAGATAGTTGTGCGAAGTTATAAGCATGAAAGCATCAAGCGGGCTGGCTAAAAATCCTGAAAATACTCACTTTTGTGAAGTGACCCAATAAAATCAGCTTTTGTGTGAAATCCACCGGATCGAAAGTTGCTTCCCTTGCCAAAACGAAGTACAGTCGACAAGGGCCGACCCGTTTAGCACTATTTAAAGCATCGATTTACTTTCCTGTCTGGCATCAATGCTTTCGCATCATGCTTTGTTTGGTACACGATTCTTGTTATTCTTTAGTGCATGTTGATTCTTGATTTGTGAGAAATACTCTACTATGCAGTTTTTCTTGCCCCGACGTCTATTTTGAGTGGCTCTGTGGTATGGTTTCCACACGAGCGAAACTCCCAGCCAGTAATTGTCTGCTCCCAACTGCGCCTTGATGTTTGGGAACAAAAGAAATTAATGGCCGTGGCATTAATACGTGGTGTAGCCCAGTGGTCATTTTGCTTCGTATTACAGTCTCTCTCTCTCTCTCTCTCTCTCTCTCTCTCTCTCTCTCACACACACACACACACACACACACACACACACACACACACACACACACACACACATACACAGACATACACACACAGACACACACACGCACACAGACATACACACACAGACACACACACGCACACAGAACGAGAGCGTGCGCGAGAGAAAGAGAGAGAGAGAGAGAGAGAGAGAGAGAGAGAGAGAGAGAGAGAGAGAGAGAGAACCTCTAGTTTTACAGTAACTTTGGCAATAATCAACAGATGTAAGCTGATCTTTGCAACAGCAAGTTCATGATAGGGATTAGTAACATGATTCATTTTAACACTGTGATGGTAATTACAGTTACAATCAAAGCAACGGCCCTTAAATATTATTGATACACACAGTGAAGTGGAAGAAATACTGCATACTGCGGTAGGAATGGATTACGGGTTGCATGGAATAAAACAGTCAGAGATTTTAAAAAGACTCTTTGGGAATAGAAATGCACGGAGCAAATCAAAATAAAATAGGTCGTTTTTACGCTACAAGTTCACTATCAAAAGAAAACTTTTACGGAGATAGAAGAGGATGTATGTCAATATGACACGTGGTGAAAGTTGTTTGGGCAAAAAATCGAGTGTGTATGTTTTGAGAGAAACGACGCCTTTTCAGTGCATGTAATTTCTGTTGAGTTTCGCCGTCAGTATGGCAGAAGTTTCTGTGTGTGTGTGTGTGTGTTTGTGTGTGTGTGTGTGTGTTTATGTGTGTGTGTGTGAGTGTGAGGGAGAGGGGTGAGGGTGTGCAGAACTAGAACGCCGGCTCATAGGTTATTTCCACACATATTAACATAAGGTAATTTGGTAGCAAGACTTGACTTCAAAGGGAAGGAATTTCTAAAATTTCTCTGTTTAGTTTATAAACGATTAACAGAGGAAGCCAAAGTATGCTCTGGTGCATTAAGCTGATGGCAGTTCTGAGGGGCTGAAACTCTATGTCCTGAATAAGTCCCTTTGGTCGCCTGAAAAATGCAGTCTCTTCCATTTTTCATTTGAGAATTAAGTACGTATTTCGCATACAACCTCAAGCTTAAGATTCCCTTCAGGGCAACAGCAAGGAAATTTAGCAATTTATGCTAAGAAGGGGGGAAAAGGGTGGTCTGGTAATTTCATAAAAGATGGGCTAGAAGTCAGCCGGTGAATTTTCTTTCATCTCCTCTGCGTGTGAGTAGCCCGGAGCGAGAATTTGCGAAAATATCTGTAATAAGTTACAAAATGATCCTATATTTATCTCAAGGCTGCAGACTGAACGATGGCCTACAGATAATGCCCTTTGGTGTGTCAGATTAGGTACTGGAGGTGTTTGAATATTTGAATTTATTTTCGATCCTATTCTGACCCTTAGTCATGAACTAGCTATCTGTCTCCTTAGTGCAAGGCGTTTAGGTATTGGAAGTATCGAAAGTATCTGAAGTATTGAAAATGACCGACAAGATCGATATTCCTAACCGGCACTGAGTATTCGAATCGAAATAGAATCGATATCTTCGATACTTGGAGGTTGAAGGCTGAGTATCGGGATACTTAAAAACTCAGGTATCGGCCCACCACTAGTGTATACACAGACTTTTATTATCAAGCACGTTCCTCGGCTTTAAATACATTCGCTTTTTCTATCTCTTTTCTTCTAAGTCCCTGTACTGTTGAATTTGCTTGATCTTCTAACAGAAGTCCATAATGATAATGATAACAATGGACTTCCCCTAACGCAGATCACAGTACGTTGTCTTTGAAAGAATAAAGAGTCCTACCATTAACCGTAAACCAATAGGACAATGTGTACCTTTACCACCGTATGTAACACTGAGTCACATTGTTCCAAAGACAATCTTAGCACTATTCACATTTGTAGAGGGAATGTAGGACGAACCACAGGACACCTTAGAGTGTAGGATATCAATTCCTATGGAAAGTAAGCTAGGTCTAATGGATGTGCTTTGATCTTGGAATGTTCATACTGGCACAATACTAACATTAAGGTTTCAATAGACTGGCTATTAACTGTCTCATACCCTGCAATTATATCACTTTCGTCCCTAAGGGATCAAACTGTACGGGAAATGATGTCCATAAGAGACAATAGAAATAAGTGTCCGGGAAGTTTACAGCAGTAAGATCATGCTGATTCTAATATGTTTCTATAGCAATATACAAATTTTGATGATGTTGTAAACACAAATCCTGATGGTCTTTAACTTTTTTTTCTTTCCCATATAGGCTGAATCCAATCAACGTTAATGGTTTTCAAAGGCCTATGACGTATGAGCAGTAAGATCCCTAGACATCCTGAAAAAAAATAAACCGAGTTAAACGGGGAGCGCAACGCTCACAACACAGCGTTGGTTGTCGTAGAGTGTCCATATTATACAATGCTGCAAGGACACATCCGGCAGCGAATCTGCTATGTACAGTTATCAATGACGTACCTAAAGAGAGTAGCAGGTGTGGCAAGAACTGGTACTGCGCATGCGCCTTTGTCCAAACATCAGCTGTCATTCATCTTTTGGATAACTTTACCATAAAATCACCTCATAACCACAGGCCAAGCTCTCGTTTAAAAAAAAATATGACACTACATAAAATTATAGCTGTGCGCCATGAAACCCAAATTTTGTTCTTAGCGGGTGACAATCGATTTTCTGTTGACTGTCACTAAGGAATGGCACTGTGAGATCTGCGGTTGTATAGTTCCCAGCCCCGTATTTTTAACCTCATAATTTTTATCAATGTGGTTTAACAGTCTGTCCCTCCTGGTGCTGATGGTCTTTAACTTTTTGTTCTTTCCCATATATGCTGAATCCAATCAACGTTAATGGTTTTCAAAGGCCTATGACTTATGACCAGTTAGATCCCTAGACATCCTGAAAAAAAAACAACCTCATAATTTTTATCAATTTGTTTTAACAGTCTGTCCCTCCTGCTGCTGATAACCCATGACAATCACAAGCTGATTAAAAATTTGAGGAAATTCTGTTTTAGATTATCCAGGTATGGATAGTATGATTTAATAAAAGCTCTTCAGTGACACCTATTCAAAGTGACCTGGCATTCCCTGGCCAGCCCACTGTATAGTGGACATGTATCAGGAGTAGGTCAGGCGTAGGTCAATATAGCGGATCATTCTTTTAAGATTTTCAAAGTGTACATAATTATGACGATAATAAGGGGAGGTAATTTCAACGCTTCGTTACGCTGACTACAAAGGTCTGCCGCTCATGAAATGGTCATATTTCATCTTCCCACTCAATACCCTTTCAGAAAATGTATGACACTCCACTTTTCGCAACACTTTATTTTTGCTCAAATATGGGAAATGTGTGTGACCACAGTTGTGGAACCTGCCATATAGCTTAGGTTGCCAACGCGGTGATTTACGACCACTACACTGCTCAGTAGCTAGAACACAGGGCTTGAGAACCAAGGTCCGGTGTTCGATCCGCACTAAGGAATTTTTTAAAAAGTGGGGAAACAGAAAGATAGAGTCTACCCAGTATGTTTTCAGTATTCTCCACAATCCATATGTTTTGACTCATTCCCACTTCATTTAAGGTGAAAGTTGATTTTCTTCCGTAGGCACAGTAAACAATAGTCTACTGTAGATTAGCTTAACAGTCCTCCACACCACCTGTGGTGCAGTGACAGTAACGTTGTGAACTTTCTGCAGAGCCTTACAGCAGCTATCGTGATGAAGGAGAAAGTAGGATGGAAGGGTACAAGGGTTAGGTGCCCAGTGGCCGTATGCATAATCCTTGCGATAGTTAACGCACTGCAATAACCATAGGAAACTCCCAGAACACTAGTAATGTTCACTGTAGTTAATGCAGTACGTTAATTAACACAAGAATTATGCATACGGCCACAGATCTTTAATTATTATATCCAGAAGCGGATGTTGTCTGAATTTATTGCAGCGGAAGGAGGTGGGTGAGGTAGTGACGACCCTCTCATCCGCTTCGGATCTGTCAGACAGTCGCTTTCTGCTCATTTTATACCCAAGTAGACCCCCTCCAAAAAAAAACCATCCACAACAACAAAAAAACCCTTGAAATAAATCATTCTAATTTATCGTGTTGTCGCTGTTTCTGCTTTGCTGTTATGAAACCATCAATTGCAAGCCCACCCCTCCTCTCTTAGCTCAATTCACGATGTGAAGTACTTGCTCACACACCTTTCAGAAAACAACTTGTGACATCGTCAGCCAGTGGCAGCCACCTGACCGGATGTACGCTACCAGCCGGAAAAAAAAAAGTCCCGACTATACGTCCAGGTCTGTATAGTGTTGCAGCAACTGTTGCTCACTATTCTATTCTAGTACCAGAGAGATCTTCGCTTCCAACCCTACTCTTCGCAGCGACGCGTCCCACGTGTCGCTAAAACTGGCAGTGCGAGGGGTGATATAGGTAAACGGGTTGATGACTGAGATGGCTTTCGTCGTACTGAATTAAAACAGTATTACATCTCGTTGATTGTGGCATATTCAGTAAGGAGAAAAGGTGATTCTGAGCTCCGGAGTGAGTAGCCAGTACTCACAACTTTTAGTAATAAGTGATGATTCAGGACCTATGCCTATAGTTATCAGTGAGTGTCCAGGACTTAACATATTTATATGTGAGCATTCAGTGTCCTCTGCAGAAACCTTAATTTTGTTAACGTACTGGGATAGCAGTGGGAGACTACCAAAACAGAAGTAGTGTTCACTGCTTTCTATGCAGAACGTTACTTAAAACAAGAATGATGCATACGGCCAACTGAATTTATACCTTTTTTAGTAGTTAGTAAGCATCCAGAACTTATTACTGATAGTCATTAGGCAGTAAAAAATTACATGTTTTTAATTATTATTATGCATCCAGCAGCTGTATGCATAATCCTTACTTTAGTTAACGCACTGCGATAGCCACGGGAAACTCCCAAAACATTAGTAGTGTTTACTGTGTTAAACGCAATACGTTAACTAAACTATGGATTATGCATACCGCCACAGAACTTATAACTTTTAAATACTAGTGAGCATCCAGTATCTAATCTTAAGTCATTAATGAGCAGTCAGAAGTTTTAAGCTTCATTTATTAGTGAGCAACGAGGAATTATAATCGTTAATCAGTGGTGAGCACCCAGGATGTATAACTTCTAGTCATTAGTGAGTATCCAAGACTTAAAACGTTTAGTCATAAGTCAGTATCGAGAACCCAGGACCTATAAATTCTAGTCGTTTTAAGAAAAAGAAAAAAAAAGAAAAGACTACTTTATTTACCCCGTAGGGAAATTGTTTTACAATTTTCATAATACAAACTCATATAACAATACACGTCATATATGTACATACATAATATTACAAATGAAATACATAACAAAGTCATTGCTGGTGGCCAGTGGTGCAGCCCCCTGATCCCCCCAGCTGATCCAGGATTTACTTACAGTCATTCTTTAGCATGCAGGACATGAAACATTTAATCAGTTGTGAGTATCTAGGCGTTATTACTGATAGTCATCAGTGCATATGAGGGATTTATAAGTTTTAGTCACTTGTGAGCATCTAGGAGTGATAGTCAATAGTGGTTATCCAGGAATAAAAGCGTCTAATCAAGTGTGTGCATCCATCGGTCATAAATGTGCATCGAAAACTTATTACAATCATCAGATAGCATTTGGGATTTATAGATTTAAGTCACTTGTGAACACATAGACTCACAGTTACCTGCGGGCAGCCAAGGGGTGAGAGCTGTGTTAGATGAAAGAATTCCGAATGAAACACTGTTACTGATGACAGCTATTCTTGAAGTAATTGAAATATTGAAGCTGGCACCGCGCGTAATCATCAACTTCAACCTCTGTATTTTTTTTGCGAGGTAGGATGAGCAGAATAATATTCAGAAGTTTGTACCAATTTCATTATTGAGTCCTGGATACATCCATTCAGGCCGCACAGTGACCTTTGTGACTTCGACTTTATTGTTTTTCTGTCTTCATTCGGCTTCTTTCAAACATGAAATAAAATCAACGCGACATCCACTTCCCCGTCTATTTACAGTAATGTTCCTTACCGAAAAATCTATATAATAGAACACTCGTCACATCTTTCTTAGTCTAACGCATTTTTATAGCCAATGTAGTGTTCATACGACTGAATCATTTTATAAATATATGTTATTAAAACAAACAAAGCAAATATTCTGTTTCAGTTTGCCGTCGGGCAAACCAGATGAACGCGAAGGCCTGTGGTAATATTGTATAGATCCTATGATCGTTCTTGCGCTCCCATTTCGCAATTTTAATGCACTCACAAACCCCGGTTCGTTCTGGAAATAATAATGCGAGAAATAAGGTTATACGAACATGTAACAAACATGTTTCTTATAATGAAGAAATGTTATTTTGTAACGAGAAAAGGGTGACACTGAAACTAAGATACAGGGCGGATCCGGAAAATAAATGCTAAGGAGATGGGAAGAAGAGGGGTCTCAAATTATTGACCCCTCCCTGAATATTGCATAAACAGTACGTAGTAACGAACTCTAAATTTCATAAGGTACCAGCATTCTCTTCCCACTTCCCATCTGTTCCCCCCCCCCCCNCCTTTTCCCCGAGTTTCATAAATTATGTCACGTCTACAGAGCATCGGTATGAACAAATTCTTAGAACTGCCGACAAGTGAAGGGTGAACTAACTGTGTGATAAATTATTTCGATCACTAGACCAATTATAGAAAACTTAGAGGGGAGGATGGTTCACGGAAACCCGATGAAATCCCTATGGATCCGCCTTTGAGATATGCTTGTTGTTTGGAAGCAAAACGAAAGTGGAAAAGGATTCTGACTTCACTGCTCCTCTTTATAGTCAAAGTTATTGTAGGCTGTTAGTTAAACGGTTCCAGTAGGACTCTTCTTAATGTGTACTTACCTTTAGTGATGAGATACAGTCTAGTACTATAGTCAGTTGAGAACTTGCGCATTAACGATGGAATCTCTACCCATTGTAAGAAAGTGCATAGGTGTTGAATGCATCCTTAGTGTCTTTCTCATGCAGAGTTAATGTAACTCTTACAATGTAATGATAAGAGATCCCATCGTTAATGCGCATGCACTCAACTTCAACAAGGCAAGGTGGAAACACATTATCTCGAATTTTAGGGAAGAACTTGAAATAATAATTCGTAAGTTACTGGAGTTTGTGAAACCAGTTGTATAAAGATATAATGGAGTAAAGGATAGGCCTATTAGCTTTGCAAGAACTTGGCGAATTGTTCGGGTATATACGTGAGGTTCTAAGTTGTGAAGCTCTGTGGTAATAATTTCAGTGTCAATCTGAACAGGAACTAACGTGTACTAGGCCCGCCATGGCACCATCATTCACTCAGATTAGTCGTGATTATCAACCAAAACAAAGACAACAAATTTATCAACCACAACAACCACAACAACAACAACAACAACAAAATATGTGGACCTACTGACCAATACTGACCATTAAACGGTAAGTTGGCTTTTATCTCTCTTATATAACGATATGAGGAGTAAAACGATAGTACCTCACTTATGGAGAGATTGAGACGTACTGAAGAGATGACATCATCACGCCGGATTGAAATCGCGTTTTTATGAGGAAAGACTCGGTGTGATCGAACGAAAGACCCGCTGTAACACTCATGAGTATTGTGACTGGCATGGTCAGTGCTTTGACCTGGTAACTCTCAGTGCTTTGCTTTGTTATTTCCCCTTCCAGTCAAACTTCGGTATTGAGTATGTCCTTGTGCATGGATTTTAATGTACCTGTTATCGAAGTGTGCCTATTATAGAAGTCAAACGTACTTGAAGTGTAGCTGTTAGGATAATAATGAATCTGTATATGTGATATTCAAATTTAATAGTTAGGAATATTTATTAATTCCGGGGTGCCCAATGTCAGGGTTTCATTATACATGCTGTGTCAGAATGATAGACTTCCATGTTAACAACAACAACGACAACATCAACATCAACAATAACAACATCTTCAACAACAACCAACATCAGTAACAACAACCACAAAAAAACCCCAACTATTGCACAGTTAATGTGGACATCTATGTTCACAACAATAACAACAACAACAACAACAACAACAACAACAACAACAACAACAACAACAGCAAACAACAACAATAACGACAACAAAAACAACAGCGGCTATGTCGAAGGACAGCACCGCAACGATAATGATACAGTTCATTTAGGCATAGACAAGTCATGGACTAGACCGATATTTCGACTACATCGGTGCTGTTGTTAGAGAAAGCCAACAACAACAATAACATTTACTATTACAAAATTGCCGTATTGTGCACTGACCAGTACAGAAGTATCAGTCCAAGAAAAGGAACAACTAAATATAATAACACAATATCCCACAGTGACACTACAGATTCAAGATTTGTTTATTTGTAGGCCTTTCTGGCCACACACACATACACACACACGCACGCACGCACACATACACACACACACACACACACACACACACACACACACACACACACACACACACACACACACAC
>JAWQUT010000094.1:114497-126820 GCA_033807755.1 Ellobium chinense
GGGGGGGGGAGGGAGGGGGAAAAGGAGGATGAGAGAAAGAAAATTAGAGAGAAAGGATCAGAGAAAAAGAGAGAAAGAAAGAGAGATTGAGAAGCAGAGAGAAAAAAGATAGTGAGAGAAAGAAAGACAGTGAGGGAGAGAGAAAAAAGAGAGAGGGAGAGAAAGAGAGAGAGAGAGAGAGAGGGAAAGATTGAGAGAAAGAAAATGAAAGAGAGAAAGGAACGGAGAAAGAGAGAGAAAGAAGAAAGTGAAAGAGAAAAGCCAGCGAGAGAAAAACAAAGAGAGAGAGAAAGATAGAGAGAGGGAGAGAGGGAAGGGAAAGAGAAAGAGAACAAGAGAGAGAAAGAGAATGAAAGAGAGAGAGAGGGAGAAAACAAGACAGAGCGAGCAATTGAGAGAGAGACAGACAGAGCGAGAAAGAGAGAGAGAGAGAGAGAGGGAGGGAGAAGACAAGAGAATGAGACAGCGAGCGATTGAGAGACAGAGAGAGACAGATAGACTGACAGAGAGAGAGAGAGAGAGAGAGAGAGAGAGAGAGAGAGAGACTGGTTCTCGGTCTTGGGGAGAAGAACAAGGCATTACACTGCAGCGCTGTGGACAGTCCTACAAATTCGCAGAAGTTCATTGTGCTAGATAACAATGTTGACTGCGAGCTTTTCTCCCTTTTTGCACTCTTTTGCTCTTCTTTGCCTTATTAAACAAATCCTAAACTGTTTACCGACCACGTCTTGCATTTCGGGTGAGGAGTAGTAATGGGCATTTCGTTTTTGAATATGGATACTTTCAGTACCTAGGAATTTCGATTTGTTATCGAAATTCAAGCTTTGTAGATTCGATACGCCTTCGATACCTTTGATAATCTATCTATCTATCTATCTATCTATCTATCTATCTATCTATCTATCTATCTATCTGTCTCTCTGTCTATATTGCGTTTGTCATATCAAGCGACCTTATTTTCCCGATATCTCTGAAATTATCATATTTCGTGCCTTGCAATATCTGACCCGGTTACAATGATCTAATTTCAAATCTCTTGATCCACATCTATCCTGAGTAACAGCCTGAAAGTTGCTTCACCAAAGAGTCTATTGTGGCCTGTTATCAACATGTCATCAAGAGTACCGATACAGGGCCGTCTTAAGTATTTCGGGGGCCCTGGGCACTCAGGCCCCACGGGGCCCCTTACCTTCTTGATACAAAGTAAAAGGTNTCTATCTATCTATCTATCTATCTGTCTATCTGTCTGTATTGCGTTTGTCATACCAAACGACCTTATTTTCCCGATATCTCTGAAATTATCATATTTCGTGCCTTGCAATATCTGACCCGGTTACAATGATCTAATTTCAAATCTCTTGATCCACATCTATCCTGAGTAACAGTCTGAAAGTTGCTTCACCAAAGAGCCTATTGTGGTCTGTTATCAACATGTCATCAAGAGTACCGATATTAGTTTCGATCCTATTCCGATTCTCAGTACCAACCAAGCTACCGGTCTCCACAGTACAAAACAAGTTAGCGATATCGAACGGTATCTAAAAAATCGGAAATATCGAAAATATCAGAAGTATTGAAAGGTTCGAAAGTTTTGAAAGGTATCAACGTAGTCAAATGCCTACACGTAATAAGTATCAGAATGGAAAAAGAATCGATACTCTCGGTACTTAAAACACGAGAGCTGAGCATCACGATACTTAGAAATTCAGGATATCGGTCTAGTGATTAGGGCAATATGGATTCCTGTGTCGCTTTTTCTGCCACGGTCAGCAATTTACGCATTTTCGAACAGATGGCGCTTTTGTGCTCTTAGCAGTTCTTAATACTCGAAGGGCTTCATGGCAAAACGCATTATACACCGTTCGGGGATTGTGGCAAAACAGACCAGATTCAAAGCATAGTTTTATGTAAAAGGCGAAATTTAAGTCTTAAATAATATCGATCAAATGTCCTTCTATGGAATGTAAATATACATGTATACTAAATACTCCTACTGCTACATGAAGTATGTAGAATAAGCTAAAAATTCATATTGGTGGATAACGCGTTTTGTCATGAAACCCTCACGTGTCATGTTAATGTGAATGGCACAGTGTAGGTTCGTTTATTGGCAGGGATAAAGGAATAGGTCTAATTGTGATAATATATGAGTAAAATGATAATTACTTAATGCCACTATAATTAATGTACTATCGCGGCTCAAATTCAACATGACCTCACCGTTTCGCTCTATTCAAGTAAGGATGTCATCAAATTACCATCATCTCAACAGCCTGTCCGTAGGAGTGGCTTACTTTATAGGAACTATGACATAATAATGCGTTGGATACGACTCGAAAGCACTACTCCCGGCGTGTTCTGGTAAGCTTAAGAGTGGTTTGGAAACAGGGATAATGACTAATAATGTACCTCAAAAGAGCGCATAACGAGGGCTGTAGGGGGTCTTAACACCGATCTCAATAATCCTCTGCTGCCCATACTCAAATAGGTTTAATCCGATACATTTCGTGTACTTTCAAACGGTCGCCTACAAAGAAAGTAAGAAAGAAAGAAAGAAACAAACAAAGAAACAAACAAAGAAACAAAGAAACAAACAAACAAACAAAGCAGTAGATAAAGATTTCCTGCAGCCCTTCTTAAGCCTCGAATACAAAATAAACGAGTAATCTTCAATGGCCGTATGCGTAATCCATACCTCAACTAATGTACAGCGTTACCTACAGTGAACATTACTGAACATCACCAATGTTTAGAGTTTCCCGTGGTTCTTACGGTGCGTTAACTAACATAAGGATTATGCATACAGCCACAAGTGCGCTACTGAGAATTTGAATGAAGTACTGACCACTGACTCCTGTAATGATGAGTCAAAACATAAAAATTAATGAACTCACCCAGTACACGCGAGGTTAAGATGTGCCACCGTCTGTCGTAATGAAAGCAACAAAGGCACAGTAGGACATTATTGTCACCCCCTCTCTCCATCCCTTCACAAACACTACTAGTTATCAATATCTTTAGCAGCGTGTGGCCTTTATCAAAAGCACGGTCACTTTTTCTATGCCAGAAGTCGCGTTGACCTTAAACCTTCACCCACTCCTTCACACTTCCTTCCCACAAAAAAGAAAAAAAAACCACGAAAAAAAAACACCAAACCAACAGAAACGTGGAACCTATAGAGTCCATATTGTCAGGGTCAATGTTTTCATATACCAAGGAAATAGGCCTCATGAACACAATCAAATGTGGAAATATTATTATGGTATAATATTGTATCAAGCAGTCAGCTGAGCTTTCTAAGAATAAGATGCCCTCCCACTGATTAGCTCAGTACATGCGTTGGCGACTCATTTTAACATCACTAATGTCCAACCTTAGTTTACGGTGGTATTATGGGTATGCATAACCCATACGTTAACGAACATACCGTGTTAACTACAGTGAATGCTGCTAATGTTTTGGGAGTTTTCTGTGGTTACCATAAAAACGTTAACTAACGTAAGGATTCTGTATTTGGTAGTAGGTGACTTACATTAAGTTGAAAGTACTTTACATTTTTGATGTTTAGATTTTGATTACAAACGAGGATATTAATTTAGGGACATTTAGGAATTGCGTAAAGGAAAGAGATATGTATGTATGTATGTATGTGTGTGTGTGTGTGTGTGTGTGTGTGTGAGTGTGTGTGTGTTTATGTGTGTGTGTGTGTGTGTGTGTGTGTGTGTGTGTGTAGGTGTGCGTGTGTAGTGTTTGTGGGTAAGGGGGATGGGTGCGTGCATGTATTGGTGTGTGTGTGTGTAGGTGTGTGTGTGTGTGTGTGTGTGTGTGTGTGTGTGTGTGTGTGTGTGTGTCTGTGTGTCTGTGTGTGTCTGTGTGTGTCTGTTTCTTTCTGTCTATGTGTGGATTGTGGCAATCATTACTTCCGCTTTCCACTTCCCCCTTTGTCAGAGGAATATGGTTGGCTTATCAAGTTTGTTACCTTGGCTTTTATTGGCTGATGCACCCTTTTAGAAGCAAGATTTGATGACGCAATCACACTGCACTGTGTGAACTTCATTGAAGTTGACCAATTTAGAACTGCCTTTTATGGCAATGTTCCACAAAGGCTTCTTTAGATGCCTATTCCCTCTCGACTATTTGAACAAAAAAAAAATGTCAAGCCCTGTTTGTAATGCATGCAATCGGAACAACTGATGAAAGTGCTGACGGAGGTTTCATGTCGTGAATAGAAATACGTATAAAACCAAATCATTTTACTGAATTTTATTCAGTTTGATCGTGAAAAAAAATCTACAAGCCGCATTTACATTGGAACTAACTCGCTTACTGTTTTGTTGAAATGAGAACAAAATGGGGGTCATTTTTTTTCTCAACCAGTTTGTAATGAAAGAAGAGCTTTACAGCATAATATGAAACCATACGCATAATCCTTACGTTAGTTAACGCACTGCGGTAACCACGGGAAATACCCAAAACATTAGTAGTCATCACTGTGGTTAAAGAAATACGTTAATTCACGTATGGATTATGCATACGGCCACTGGAAAGTTGTTTGTCGAGCTCTTAATTTTTCTTTAGTCACATTCTTAAATTTCAAAGTCCTATATACGTTTCCCCGCAGACCGATGAAATCTGTTGTGGACGTCATTAAATGTTGTAACTACTTGGAACGAGACTGAAATATTGGTGCAAAATTACAGCCTAAGTATAAGTACAATCCACATTTCTATTTTAGTGGAAAACAGTTGAAAAATACATTCACTGCAGTATGGAGGCCTTTTCTTCATTACCAACCATTCAAATTATAAGAGACTGCGAGAAAGAAAGAAATGAAAAAAAAAGTAAAATTACGCCATAATAATTCACTACTGGTACTCGTAAACACCTATCCTCCAAAAGTATTCGGTATCGATACCTGTTCAGCACTAATGAAGATAGAAGCAGTCACGGAGATGACGGCACCCACGGACAAATGGTGACAAATGGAAATGGTGACTACAACAGCTAGTAATGTTAATCCTGAATATGGCAACCGCCATTAGTTCTGAATAAAAAGCAGTCTTAGACAGCTGGTCGCCTCACAAAGGCTGGGAAGAAAGAAAACATGTCCTTTGGAGGTTTTTCAAGCTGACATATTATTATATAATCCATTACAGAGAACATGTCATTGTATGTATTATTATTTCATGCACTTTTTTTGTTTTCATTTTGAACTGTTCGTCTTTCTCGCAAACACCTTACGAAGTTTCGGGTCCCCACTTAGAGGTCACTTTACACATTGTTTTTGCTTTTGTTTATTTGAGAACTGGGCCATGAAAGAGTTGTCACTGTCGCGTTAGGAAGATGATGGCTTTACACTGATGAAATATATCTGTAAATTTATATCCCGTCTGTAAAATGGGTATCTGGCTATAGGCAGTGGAAGATCTGTTAGTGATCAGTGCATTTAAATGGCTGCGGCACTGTATGCTCCCCAGGTAGCTGAGAGAGTTTTAGAGTGATCAGGCCTGCTGGGGTGATAATAGTGTGAAGTCGCGTGTGCGGGTATTAGCCTGTATAGGAGACTCATAAACCGCATTATTGTTATTGTTATTATTATCATTACCATTATCACTATTAGATAGGATAAATGAATGGCCGTCCCTAAAAGCCAGCTGCTCTGGCCGTTGACCACGATTTGTAGGTAGCTGCCGAACCAGGTTCGACTCTAATGCTATTGATATCGTAAAAAGATCTTGTCCTGCCTGCTAAATTTTCATTTGTCATTTGTTTATATACAGTTATATTCTTCCAACTAGAGGCTTGAATGCTGGACTTTCCCTTTGGTGCCTCTAGAATTTTATTGCCTTTCACGACACGAGCCTCTGTGCGGCAAATAAATCTTTTTGTGCAGTCCTGCCCATTCTCCATAATTTATACCCGTGGCAGCCACAATGCGACAGTGCCAAAGAAAATGTTGAATTACCTTTTGAGTCTGATGTCGTAGCGCCCTCCCGCGCCCTCCTCCCGCCACTTTAAAATGTGAGTTCGGAAAATGAGTTCGAGTGAATAGATCTATCTAAAAGCTTATTATAAAGATAGATACAGCACTGTTTTGTTGTTGTTGTTGTTGTTGTTGTTGTTGTTGTTGTTGTTGGTCGGCGAAATATCTAGGTGGCAGAGCGCCGAGTCCTGTTTATCCTTGCTTGCTTGCTCGATGGTTGTATTTGATAACCCAAAAGGCGGTGGGCTTATTCGGAGACTGAGGGAAAACTTACTTAACTTTTCTTCTAGCTCGGATCAGTCGTTGCAATTTCTCTTTCGTCACGGGTTGAGTAGGTCTCGAATCCTATGGAAATAGATCCCTTCCTTCCTTCTTAGTTAATGCTTCTTGCTAATAATACATGTAATAGTGCAACCAATAACACACGAAGACATTATGCTATTGTCAAAGCTTAAAGCTACGCTATCCGATTGCTACTGTCGAAAAAGAAGCTCCGTCTAATAATGGTAATGGACTGTCTCAGCTCTTCTTTGATAGATCTGCTCTTATATTTCAAATAGTAGAAATAGACGCATTTTGTATTTGTTCGATGTACTGTAACATTTGAATAGACAGCAACCCAGTCATTTGCAAAGTTTCTATGCTGTATGAAATGTGCTATTGATTTCAAATTAGTAAAGTGTCTCATCATGCTTGTTATCTCCTTTTTATACCCCGAAGCGGGCCTTTGGTATTCCAACCTAAAGAGTAAAGTTCTCTACAGATATTTAACCTGAAAACAGATGTGGGGCTTGGATCATCTGTGGAGCTGATCTGGGCCGCATCCACCCTTTTTCCTCGCATGGAGATTTACTTAAGACTGTATGCCTCGGGAACATTTACTAACACAGGATGTTTTCATTTAAGAAAGCACAACAACTACAATGAATTACCTGCATCAGGAGTTTCCAAGACCACATTCATTCATGACATCATAAACACTTCAACTAACTTCCATAACTTCAGGCGTTACCAGTATCCTCCCCCTACATAAGAAACATTAGCAAAACAGCAGATATAAATGATCATGACCGAGTCAGCAATTTACTACTATGAATGCGTAAGGTCCCCTTCCCTGCCCAGGCGTGATAAACGTAACACTACAAAATATCAGATGTAACAGGTCATGACAGAATTGCAATTAGCTATCACATCGTTGGTGTAAATCTCTAACCTGCTCTCGAGGAAATTGTAAAGGGGACTCAAAAAAACTTTTTATATAGAACGTCTGGGCGACGCTGCTTATAAAATTGCAGTCGTTTATATTCAAAGTACACTATGCTCTATGGTTACACAGGGCCAAATCTTTTTGCTACTTATATTACTATGTACTGTTGACTGCCGTCCCTCCAGTTCAAATTTTCGTTGACTATTCCCGCTCACCAATAAAATGATATTCATTTCAGTTATATCTTCGAAACTTCTCATCAGATTTTCCCCGGAATGCTAAACCAAAAAGAAATTACCAAATTGACAGAGGCTGAATTCGACCGCCTCGTAGTTAAGTGGTTCAGTAACCACAGCACCTGCAGGTTTATGAAAGTGGTTCCGTAACGACAGCACCTGCAGGTCGATGAAAGTGGTTCAGTAACGACAGCACCTGCAGGTCGATGAAAGTGGTTCAGTAACGACAGCACCTGCAGGTCTCTGAATACTTTATTATGACACTCATCCAGAGAAACAGGATAATGTTGCTAGCCTGTCTTTGCTTATTGATGCTAACATTATTAGATATGAGGGAAGGTACATTAATCTAGCATTATGCTGATTCCAATTGCCCATATACAGAGCAACAGGTGTAGAGAGTTATGAGAACACAGTTCAGAAGTTTTTTAGATCTAGGCCAAGGATGAATTATAGTATACGGTACATTCTGCACACATGAATATTCGATCTTACTGCTGTAACATCCTCCCTGATGTTTTTGTTCTGTCTGTCTGTCTGTCTGTCTGTCTGTCTGTCTGTCTGCATGCCTGCATGCCTGTCTGTTTGTCTGTCTGTCCGTCACTTTCTCTACTCTCGCCTCCTTTTCACTGTCTCGTTCTCCATCCCATCCACTTAACCCCCTGCCCGCCCCCTCCTCATCCCACCTAATTCTCACTCTTTTCCTCTGTTCATCTGTTAATGCCCACAAAATACCATCACGTAGTAGATTGTCTCCTATTCTGTTTCCTGTTTTTCTCACACATCAACACACACTGACTCATCATACTTAGGCTGTTACAGGTTATTTCAGAAATAACAGAAATATAAACGTTACCCATTATCCTCTCTCGTATTCTCTGTATCTCACTCACTCACACACACACACACACACACACACACACACACACACACACAGACACACACACACTACTCTCTCTCTCGCTCGGTCTCTTTCTCTCTCTATCACACACATTCTCTCACATCAATATAAACACACGCACACACTCATCTCATCTTAGCTTATCTTATCTTGTATTATCTTATTACGTGTCCATCAGGTACCATAAAGGACTATAGTTTAAACTCAGTGACATTGAATTTGAGATCAATAACTTTCTTTCTTCGATTTTTCATGGTAACATCACTCACAACTCACAATGCACAGAAATCTAGTATTTGAAGTTCAAGCTCTGTCTTTATTAAAACACTAATTTAGGATCATCATGAATGGCTGAGTTATTATTCTCCTTCTCTTGTGCTTGTCAACATCCTCCCTTACGCAACGCAGTTTAAATTTGAGAGAAGCCTCGGAAATATCAATGAGAGAGAGTGAGAGAGAGAGTGTGTATGTGTGTGTGTGTGTGTGTGTGTGTGTGTGTGTGTGTGTGTGTGTGTGTGTGTGTGAGAGAGAGAGAGAGAGAGAGAGAGAGAGAGAGAGAGAGAGAGAAAGTGGTTTTAGATTCTTATCATTTTTACACGTTATCTTGTGTTGTGTCAAAGTCTCCCTTAGTTTTAAAATTGTGAGCTCCGGAGAGAAAGAGAGAGAGAGAGAGAGAAAGGAAGAGAGAGAGAGAGAGAGAGAAAGAAAGAGAGAGAGAGAGAGTGAGAGAGAGAGCGAGCAAGCAGTGGTTTTAGATTTCAATATCTTCTATACCTTATCGTGTGCTGTGTTAAAATCCCCCTAAGCAAAGCAGTTTAAATTTGTCAGCTCCGAAAAGCGGAACGTTAGCTAAGAGAGAGAGAGAGAGAGAGAGAGAGAGAGAGAGAGAGAGAGAGAGAGAGAGAGAGAGAGNAGAGAGAGAGAGAGAGAGAGAGAGAGAGAGAGAGAGAGAGCGGTGTAATCACTTCTGGACGTTATCTTGTGTGTGTCAAAATTCCACCTAAGCAAAATAGTTTTAGTTTGTGAGCACCAGGATGCTGAGAGAAAGAGAGAGAGAAAGAGAGAAAGAGAGAGAGAGAAAGAGAGAGAGAAGAGAGAGAGGGAGATCAGTGGTTCTAGGCTCTGATCATTTCACACACACACACATACACACACACACACACACACACACACACACATAAAAAACTTCTGTTAAAGAACGTGCGTCATTAGGCCCTCAGCTCGACACCAATGTCCCAAAATAGACACAACATCTGAGGACAGACAGGAAGAAGGTTTTTCCTCAAAGAAGATTAAGAGGGAAGGAGTTTTTAGCTAAAAAGTGATTATATAATGTCTTTTGATAAATGGGCTTATCTTTATCAAACTTGATTTTGAGGAAATTGAGTGGTTCTGGCTGAATATAGTAATTCACTTCAACAAAATTCTTGCCTACCTACTGCTACGATATCTGGGACATTCGCAGTGTTTTCAGTAGTTTGGTACTGAGGGATGAATAAGGACAATAAATAGATCATTATTAAATATAATATATAAAAAAGTAAATTTAGTGAGAAAACCAACAATAAGCCGGTTTGTCAGAGGATATCAGAGGTGAGAAAGATTATAAAACATACTATCGGAAAATGTACTTGCGCTAGGTATGCCTCCAAATTATATGTTGCGCTGTATTATTGTATCTTACATAAAATGTTATTCACTTCAAACGTACACCCACAGAGATTAAATCGAAATGGGCGTAAACCCATGATGAAGCTTTCAGTGGCGACAATTCGCCATGGAGTTAGCAGAGAGCTTTTATTTTAAGGTTTGTATCACTAACGGTCTGTTATGGCAGTTACTAGCATGCACATAACTATAGCATTTTCCTGATGTTATGATCATAATGCTCGCTAGGAACTGGATGTAATATTGTCACATCTGGTTCTGATTGGTAACGCGCAAAATGATCATAACTCCAATAAGTATCATGATTTGTGTAAGAATAAAAAAATCTTTGCTGAAACAGTCAGTAAATGATCCGAAACTGCAAATAAAAGCTTTCTATTTGTTACAATAGGGTCCGTAGAAAATACATAATATACAATATGGTGGCTAGGATTAGATCTGTTTTTCTCTTTTTGGGGCAAGAGATTGGAAGAGAGGCTAAGAAACATCAGTCACAGCAGCGGAAGAAATAGGGCTTCATATGGCAGTGCTATTGACCAACTAAAGACAAAACAAGGAGAAATGTACTGTCTCACATCTTTCGTGATGAATATGCTACTTTTAGAATTTCTCTATCTCTCTCTCTTTCTTTCTGTCTCACTCTCTCTCTCTCTCTCTCTCTCTCTCTCTCTCTCTTTATATATACATACTTAGCATTATCTTTTTCTTCTTTTCTCCTCTCGCTCTACAACAAAATGGTATCATAGCTATCACGGCATAGTGGCGATTCCAGGAGGATATTTCGCGTGCTCGTGGACCCTCCCCCCCCCCCNCCCCCCTTCCCAAATGATTATATAATAAGTGCTGTAAATACTCTTTAATGTATTTCACCCTTCATTTATCGGTAGCTCTAAGAAGCTGTTCATACCATCGTATACTATAATACTGAGAGGACTTACTGCTCCCATTTTCATATCATAAGCTGCCTAATGGAGAATAGAAGTAACATTCTAATCAACTTTAAGAAAGTCTCTTATTCGAAGAGCGAGGCAGTAGACTAGAAGATCTCTAGAGGAAGTACCTCGATCTACAAAGTGTTTCAGCTGTTTTGACTTCTTGACACTTTATAACTAACTCTATAGAGGCCATAGCCACACGTGGGTCATGACTTCCAAAATTTCTCATTCAGATGTTTTTGTTTTGCCTCGAAAGGGATTTTCACTGCCATGTATGGTTTTGTACTTCAAAAAAAAAAAAAACCACCAAATATCTTGATTACCATGTCCTAAGGGGATGCAAGTATTATGGTCTGTGAAGTCATATTTGGAAACAAGAATGGCTTGCTCGTCGGGTTTCTCTGGCGATCTGCTCTTAAGAGGGTTGCTCCTTCACTAATCCCATCCCTTGACGTTGATCAGGGTTTTGTTTTGTTTCTGTCTGATAAGCAGCCAGTCTGGGGCCTTGGGCTATGCAATGTCAAAACCACATATATCGAACGTGCACACGTAAAGAGTAGTATTTCAAAAATGAGCTCCAATGCAAGTGCTGGTATCATATAGTTTGGATTTTGAAGTCGGTTCTCATTACAGAATCAAAGCTCAAAAATGTTCAGGCCATTAATGTCTTGTGGAATCTTTCTTCTTGCAGGCTCGTAAAAAGAGCTCCATGAGGTCACACTCTTCTCCAAACCTCGTGTTTGTGTGTGTATGTGTGTTTGTGTGTGTGTGTGTGGGCATGTATGAGTGTCAGTGTATAAGTGCGAGTGTGTGCTTGCGTGTGTACGTGTGGGTGGGTGTATGTGTATGTGTGCGTGTTTGTGTGCCATTCTCTCAATAGCAGAGAGAGAGCGAGAAAGAGAGAGAGAGAGAGAGAGAGAGAGAGAGGGAGAGAGAGAGAGAGAGAGAGAGAGAGAGAGAGAGCGAAAGACAGCGAGAAAGAGAGCAGCAGAGAATGCGTGTGATAATAGGTGTGTGTGTGTTCATGGGAGAAGTATGACCGTATGAGTGTGTATACAAGTGCACATGTGTGTGTGTGTGTGTGTGTGTGTGTGTGTGTGTGTGTGTGTGTGTGTGTGTGTAGTGAGTACGTGTATGTATTTGTGTATGTTTGTGTGTGTGATGCGTTGTTATACGTCTCCATGAACGATGCATCACTAAAGATAACTGCGATAATGAAGGAAAACATGGCCGTAGGTGAAGTTAGTTGGGAACCATCCAGCGCCATAGCTGTCCAGATCTCGTGTGGGGCTTCCGCTGGCATTCCAATATTTTCCAGACACTATATCTAATATCTTTATACACAATAACGATTAAAAAACACGGCTGTGGACTGCCAATTCCCCCCTTACCC
>JAWQUT010000094.1:143311-166403 GCA_033807755.1 Ellobium chinense
AGGAGCGGGGGAGCGGGAAGGGTACGAATCTACATACACTCGAAAATCTTACGCTAGTTAGGTCGTCGGGTACGGAAAGGCAGTAGGTAATCGAGAAATTTTAGTGGGAAGGGACGATTTATAATGTACATTTAATATGTGTGAAGTCTTAAAGACGGCATGAATGGATGGATGTACGAAAAGACCGCTGGCTGGCTGGCTGGCTGGCTGGCTGGCTGGCTGGCTGACTGAATGGATGGATGGACGGATGGATGGATGGATGGAGGGACGGAAGAAATGAAGGAAACAATAATGGTGGCTTGAGGATTTCTTTTCTTAAATTATAATCCTGGTTGGCTACTTCCTTGCTTTCCCTTTAAACTTACCCTCTAACTCGCCTTTCACCTTCTCCACCCCTCAGCAACACAAAGTAATGTAACTATAACATTAATCTAATTCATATCATAACATGCAGGTTGTAAACATTTTTCTTTTCAGTATGGGCTGCAGAAGCTGGCCACCCCCCACGAATTCAGTGATATGTACCGCCCCTTTGTCTGTGGCAGAGAACCAAGTGTTTGTCACCAGGTAAGTTCCGCTTCACCCACTGTATATACAGTAGAATCTCGATATTAGGTATGCCATGGTACGAGGAAACGCATACTTAATATTTAGGTGTACTAAGTATCGAGGTCAGCCTGAATAATGAAATGACAGAATGATAATGTCTGCAACGGATTGTGAGGGGTTGTCTGTTGTAAATAAATAAATAAGTAAATATATAAATAAATAAATAAGTCAAGATTCATACTTAATAACAAAGTAGACTTCTTAAAAGGGTCCTGAATATGAAGGCTTCGCTGTATAATAACAATAGGAGACTAAATATATAACTGTAAATGACTGACAGACAGGTGTTGAATAGCAGCATGACTGACAAACCGACATGAATTCAAGCAGACAGGCAGGCAAACAGGCAGGCAGGCAGGCAGGCAGGCAGGCAGACAGGTAGCCAGACAGGCAGGCAGGCAGGCAGGCAGACAGGCAGACAGGTAGCCAGGCAGGCAGGCAGACAGGTAGGCAGGCAGGCAGGCAGGCAGGCAAGGACGATGAGAGACAGACAGACAGACAGACAGACAAACAAAATCTTTTAATGTGCTCATTTTGGTGCTAGGCCATTCCGAGTATTCGATACGGAGTACTCACAGAGCCCTCAGTAACGACGAGTACTGTTGTAAAGTATTGATTAATTTAATGTTCTTCCTCCTAACCTAACTGGTTAACATTTTTGTCGTCTGCCTTTTGTCTTACCTTTCCCTCGCCCCCTNCAAAAACTTGCAAGTCTCTATATCTCAAGAAGACACTCCTATAATGGTCTTGTTTGCTTCTGGTCAAAAACATAAACATATAGTCTAGTTATCTGAAAGAAGTCTATTCTCTGACAGATTAGATACTTGTAAAATTAGTTTTTGTCTTTTTGGGGATGTTACTGTACCGTCGGGAGTTATTTAGGAACAATATAAAATAGAGAAACAAAATAGAAAATAGCACTTTTAGTGACCCCGGTGGAGAATTGGTTTACAATGCAACAGATATCCCATTCAAAATAGAAACACATAGCGAAATGGACACATGTATGTAAATACAATAATATTACAAAAGAAACACAGAACAAAGTTATTACTGGTCGCCCTCGGTAAAAAACACAAATGAAACGCATAACAAAGTCATTGCTGGTTGTCCGCGGTGCAGCGCTTGTGTCAATAGTTTAATTTAAATGGAATCACCAGAAAGTGCTAGAGCATTGTTTACAATATCAGAAATAATGTTCATGCGAAAATACGAACGTCTGCAGCCGATATTATTTTTACACACATAAAAAAACTCAAAGTTACCAAGCTATCAAGCAGTAGACGACCATTAAAGCCATTTCTCTCAAAGCTTGATTCGAGAGTGACTTTTGTTTTTGAGGAAAATGACTAATTGGAACTGCACTATTCACAATATTGACGCGGTCAGCTTTCGAATGTAAATAATCACGCTTAGGGACAGAGCCGAGATTACTCCCTAACACTAACAATTAAGGCACAGTCCTGATACTTCAGTCAAGGCAGGTAAAGATAAAACTGACCTCTCTCGAAATGTTAGGATATTCTGCTTTAATATAAATCAATGGATCCTCACCATACTTTGAACATTAATTGTGTCCCAAGTCAACCTCAGTTCTCTGAACGCAAGGTTTAACCTACAGTAATTGCTTTGTAACTTTTTAGCAGATTGATTTGTAATTTCTCGCTTAATCTCGCTTAAAAAAACAGAAAGATAGGATCTCGGATGAAAACATCTAATCAACATGTTAATAGCTTACTCGCAAAGTTAATGGTTCACCATAGTGACATTGCCCCATGTCGCGATGAGGTCCTTTAATAATTTAATGGTTTCTATTCTGGACCGACCCAAAGCTTTTCACCCAATTTCATTTTAAATGTATTTGTAACTTCTAACGTTGTCCTGCTCATAAAACAGCGAATGGACGAACTGAAGTAAAGACATATTAACCCCTTTGTTGCTCACAAACTTAAAAGCTGCCGAATATATCAGCTTGAAATTTGGCACAAAGAACTGTTGGGCATCGGTCATTGTTCCTGCCTACATTAACATAGAAAAGCTCTGGGGGTTTGCGAGTTATTTTAAAAGTGCGATAGTAATTGAATAGTATATTTGCGAAGGTATTTAATCGAAAATGCACAGTTACATCCCAGTGCTTAGATTAGAATAGGCCAGGAACTGCGAGGGGACTTTTTGGGGCGGGGGGGGCGGAGGGGGGACGAAGAACAAAAGACTGCGAATGTGAGGAGGTGGTTAAAGAGGTGCAGATGGAGTGAGGGGCGAACAGTGGTTGATATGAGGGTGGGTTATTATTTATTCAAGAGGTGAAACAATAGTGCTATTGTTATAACGATTCGCTTTTAAAATGGGTCACTCACGAACTAGTTTTTCCGTTGGTCCAGTATGCTTGGATCAAGAGGAGACCATTACTCTATAATTGGTTTTAACTCTTAGTAGGCGGCAGATAAAATTTTGCTTGCTGAGTAGTTTAGTAAATAGATAGGTATGAAATTTAAAGATTTTTAGTAATAAATGTATTTACTTTTGAATGTAATGATTTCAAGTTTGCTCTGAGCTTCTAATCTTTAACTTTATCTTGAGTTCCTCGGAAATGCACTCCACAGCCTTAATGAGCTAGGACTCAGTGAGTATAGTAATAGTTTAAGGTAGAGATATATAGTATTCCTGACGCCCTTTTTGGTGTTACATGTGTCGAAAACTAATAACGATTTACAGGTATTTCAGAAAGACCCTTTCTTGCATTATGAAAGGTGATAATGGAGCTCAGAGTTACCTGTCATTGAAAAGGCCGCCATTAATTTTCATTATGTCGCTCAGTTTTCAGAGAACTTCATGCAACTTCAGGCGTGGCCACTTAACAGAACTGCTTTGTGGTTTGATGATGGCGTTTTAATAGTGTTTCAACAGCGCAGTCCTGGAACGTCGGAAGCACTTNGATCCAGAAGTGATCCAAAATCTGGAGCTCGGACTTTTTGTGCCATTGTAAATAGGGCTGGACGCTAGAGGGTTAACAGAACTGCTTTGTGGTTTGATGATGGCGTTTTAATAGTGTTTCAACAGCGCAGTCCTGGAACGTCGGAAGCACTTCTTAATTTTTGAAGTGCTTTGGTACTAGATCTACTATTTTTATATGTCTAGACATCATAATAATAATATTGAGCATGGACATGAAAGTTGATCTACTTTTAAAAACAGCAGCGCTGCAGTGTCGCCACTAAAACCATGCTGTGGTTGCTGCAGTACAGGACGTAAAACATCAGACCACCCACCCATCTATCCATCCATCCATCCATCCATCCGTCCGTCCGTCCGTCCGTCCGTCCGTCCGTCAGTCAGTCAGTCAGTCAGTCCGTCCGTCCGTCAGTCAGTCAGTCAGTCAGTCAGTCAGTCAGCTCTTCAACAGCGGTAGGAATTAGGAGATGTAGGACTTAACATTAGAGAGCATCTCAGTGGTGCAATATCAACTGAGTAATGAAGAGAATTTCAGCAAACATGTGGGCCAGTTATACATACACAGCTAGCGAGTTAAAAGGCTCAATTCAAAACATTTTTTTTTACTAAAACACCTTCTTTATTTCATGTCTGATTTGGAGTATTTACATTTCCTCTTGAAAGTGGACCACAAAATGAATAAATGATAATAAATGTCAACACCAGTCTGGCAATTTGAGACAAAGATATCCTGTAGATTGTAACTCTACTGCACTGAAATCTTCTTTTCGTGAGGTGCAGCTGCAAAAGATTCTACACGTGTTTGACAATCGAAATATAATATCCACATCAATCTTATACACATTTGGAAGACATGAAACACTGTTTTGCGTTTGATGACAAGATAGTTTAGACGTGGGAAGCAGTCGCTCTCAATAATCCAAGATGGTTGAAACAGGTTACTGTTTTACATTTCGCCTTTAAGCTTCTTTAATGTGTCGCTAAGCCGTCACTTGACATACTAAACCAGTTACAGGAGATAGAGGTGCCTTGGGAAAACAAAAACAACACCATAAAATCGGTCAAGGGACCTGGGTAATGGTTGGGGGGACATCAAGATGTAGAGTTGGGCAAGTTCATTGAAAACAGTCAGATCAGATCAAGTTCACTCAGGGGAAAACCCTAAGATCAAGTTTAATCAGTCTGAGCAGTTATTTTCAGATCAGATCAAGTTCACTCAGGGGAAAACCCTAAGATCAAGTTTAATCATTCTGAGCAGTTATTTTCAGATCAGATCAGTCCCCTTTGGTTTTTGAAACTGGCCTTCGGTTTTGATGTGGAAGATGTAAACTGGACTGAAATTTAGGTAAAAAATTAAAGCTCGGATTAAGAATCCAAAATAGCTATAGTTCAGATCCAAATCAGTCCCTCCAGAATTGATATTGTATTCAGATCAAGTTCACGTGAACTGAACTTAGGCTCACTAACTGCGTTCATAAGATTTCAATTCTGCCCAATCCTGTCTAAATGTTCCCTCAGCGACAGGCTACGCGGACGTACAGTAAAACACGTCATCAAAATTTGGGTGGGCAAATAGATGATCAAATCCGGGGTATCTAAAGGAACCAGGCAGCCGGGAAACAAACATGTCATGAAAAAAAAAAGGAATTATTTTAAAATGTCATACACTGTTATACACCTAACAGTATTTACATTTATGATGTGTATTGTTATATGTGTTTGTATTATGAATGAGATGTGTAAGACTGTATGACATTGTAAAACAATTTTCCCTACGGGGTAAATAAAGTCGTATTTATTTATTTATTTATTATTTATTTATTCATAATACAAACACAAATAACATTACACATCATATTATATACAAATACACAGCACCAATGAAAAACATAACAAAGTCATTGCTGGTCGCCAGCGGTGCAGCTCCCTAGTCTGGCCAGCTCTAAAGCCAGGTAATACATTTCCACCAGAGTCGAATGAGGAAATGGAAGTGAAGTGTCTTTCCCAAGGACACTACAACGTAAACCACCCAGCTCGCGAGTCAAACACATAAGCCTCAGACTTGAAAGTCTTCAGTTTCTGAGTCCGAATTACAAACCGCACAGCCACTCTGCCTCCTGGCATACGGGTTTCTTTAGTGGATGAGGTTCTCGTACAAACTGTACTGGATTCAATCGATTCAGTATTGTTGTACGAGAACTTCCTGGTCATAAATGTGAGGCACCTGTCATTTAACAGACCACTTTTGACTATGGCCTTTGACCGGATTCCCAGGCGGAGTTCCAAAGCATAACGTTGATTGAAAAAGAAAACAAAACCTCTAGCGTTATATTTACTGTATACCCATTATTTTATAATATATGCAATGTAAAGCGCTAGCTTTA
The DNA here is from genome assembly GCA_033807755.1 of Ellobium chinense. NCBI lineage: Eukaryota > Metazoa > Mollusca > Gastropoda > Ellobiida > Ellobiidae > Ellobium > Ellobium chinense. The sequence continues at coordinate 149,257 of JAWQUT010000094.1, forward strand.
CTTTCTTTAGCATCAGAATACATTGTATCGTTGTTTTTTTTTTTTCTCTAAATGATAACCTGGCCAAGAGATTACAGATTTGTAAAAAATGGGTACACATTCACAGGGCGTATTTAGTTTTCTGTTCGACTATTTCACGAATTACATGTCAGTCTTACAATCTCATTTTGCCACTACATTTTGCAGGGCATTAAGTAGCGACCAAATTACAGTTTACTGATAAAACAAAAACAAACAAACAAAATCAGCTGGATTATATAATCAAGATTGGAGAGAGGCCAATGATTATCACCTATAAGACTATTCAATATAGTAGACGTCTCAGATTTTTAGTGGTTCAGTGAAATGAAAAAGCCATTAGACGGGTGAAACAGTTGAAAAAGGAGCAGCGACTCTTATTATTTAACCGCAACATTGTTTAAGTTTAAAAGGAGTAAAACTAAATCGTTTTTAACAATCGAGGATCAATGATAGAGCCCGCAAATAACTAACTTAGTATGCAGAGGGTTAATGGGACAATTTTCACTCGCAAGCTAATGAGATAGATAGATAGATATATTTATGAATGTCCCCATAGAATAAAAAGTCATTGAAGGACAACTCCCTATAAATGACGTCATTAACACAACACATTGTCTCGTGTGTCTTTGTGTGAATCACATTGTTCTTCCCCAACGCGTCTCTGACAGCCGTGCTTCTCGACTGCGTTTTCCTACATGCTAGTAGCTACATTTTGAGAGTATGGAGCTCCGGCCAATGCTGGCGTTTCGGGACATCCGGGGAAAAGCTATGAGTGCTTATGTAAAGGGCGCCCCCTCCCCCCCCCTCCTCCAAGAGAAGAAAGCAGCACAAGAATCTCCTGATTATATAGGCATTGAAAAGAGTAGCTGCATTTCATTTTGTTTTTAGATGTCTCTACTATTCCCATTTCCCTCCAACCCTCCCATTTCTCACCCAACACAGAGCCACATCCACAAGCGTCTCGAACAATATCTTATCGTTGGCATATGAGTAATAGATCAACAGATCAAGGGTAATTGCTGCAGCAATACTGTACAACTTCTGATACCAATCTGCCCGTGGATGAAGTCAAAAGATCGACATCTTCATGAAGTGAGAAATATAGTACAAACCGTAAACGTTACACACATTATAAATTCAAAGTGTATCGTGCTAAACATCTCAGCAGTTTCCTTATTTCCCCTGATCACGCCCTACATTTTATACAATGGCACGGACATTTTATGTGGTGTGATGTTAATCGATAGTTTCTTCATGGCGCTTAAATATGACTATTTTACATTTAGTCAGGGTATCATAGTCAGGGGAGTAACGCTTGGAGCACTCAGATGTTGATATCTCGGTATAGCTAGCAATGATTATGGTCAATGGAATCCTTATATGGTACAATAAATGGCGGTTGTCCACCTACAGCTGTTATTATAGTGTATAAAGGAAAGAATAGGGAGACCTTTAAATAAAAGCCATTGGTTTTGAAAATAGGGATGTAGACATTGTTGACATTACACCCCGCCCCCACCCACACGGGTTGCAAACTTTACATACAGCTCTTAGAGAAGATAATTTCGAGCAATCATTGAAAAAGTACTTGAAGAGAGAATCTCAGGCATTACTTGTCATAGGTCAGAGGAGCTCAAAAATCAATAGTGTAGATAGGGTGAACCATTAAAGAATGAACTGATACAAATTTAATCCTAGTATCGTAGATCTTCAAGACCATAAGATAATTTCTTGGGAAATTTGAGACAAGCGTCCGTCGGGCGCACAAACGGGGTTTTTGTTAGAACTCTGAATGGCTCGATTTGCAGGATTATTATTCGTAGTGTAAGGTATGAGACAGGAGGTCCAACCACAGCACAGTCCGAGTCTCTTTCTCTTGCGTCAGTGCTGTGGTCCACGATTGATGCCACAAGCAAGGAGCAAACCTATAGAATTCATTTTGCTCTGAACCAGCCGACGGGGTAGAAAAAAATCTGAGAGGACATTCTGGTAACTGGCTAAAGGTTCTGACTACTTGCTTTTCACAACTTCTAAAGAGCTGGCTACCCTATGCAAAACGGAGCGTTTAGCGTGTTGACTTTAGGCCACTAAACCCCAAGATAATTTCCCGGAGGCCATTTAATGCAGGCCCAACTGTGGTGAAAACATTGATGCCATCCAAGGGGAAATTCGTCATGGCATGCACTGACCGCCGGTAATCACGCGACGGGCTCCATCGTGGCATGGAAACTCCGTTCTCCCTATCGATCTGGGCACAAGGTGCCCAGTTCATTCCAGTTTGATCAAATGTCTGATTGGTTCAGTTGTGACCAGTCTCCGACCTCTGCTGTATCTGAGCCGTAAGCCATAGTCGTATTTTTGTGCCTAAGTACAGTACATCGACGTTTTCCCAAGTACACATTCCTGATGAACCCTCTGAGCCTGGCTGTTTGAGTCGATGACTTTCAGCCGGTCTTAAACTATTCTCTTTATAAGATGTGCAGTGTGAATAACGTCACAATTATCTGGCCATCTCGTCGTACTGGTCACAAACACAGTCTCCATCCTAATTAGGATTAATGCTGATCTTCGTGCAATTTATGAATGATCGCAAAAGCGCCTGAAGTAATGACCGTCAATCACAATCTTAGTTTCAATGAAATATTTATGGTATTTGGTGTTTCGTTATGCTTGGTCAAACTACACGACAAAACTGAATGGGGCATTAAATTTACTACATGGCATTTCTCCACGTCATGTCAGATTTCACTGACGTTTGAGAAGTCGCAAAAGTGAGTTTGTCCTTACAAACAAGTTTGTCCATACATTCTGGCAAACGGTCGAATCCATTATGTGCTTCTTTACGGATCTGTTGCCTTTAGATATTTTACAGAGTTCTAACATAATACCGGCACTTTTCCAATGAAAGCTGAAAATCAAAGCAAAGGTCACAAACTGTTCTTTGACAACAAGTTTAAAAATTTATTAATCAGAAGGTCTCTTAACGTGCTTCAGAGAAACAGTACAGGAAAAGCAACATAATAGAAAGCCATCATATTTATCGAAGGCTTTCAAGAGTAGTGTCCGAACTGGAAGGGTCGTCTCTTATAACATGTTTACGTGTAAATGATACAAAAGCGGACCTTTCACCATCAAAACATCCCATTGCTTTGAAGAGAATAGTCCGAGTACAGAACTCTGGACTTTGTTTTGTGTTTTCACGGACTGTCAAAAAGTCAGAAACACAATAAAGTCACGAAAGCGGACATGTTTACTGTCAAGAGAATTATATTTTTTTCCCCCACGTGGGAAATACAAATGTCATCAAAGACACGGAAAACTGGTGGTCTAGTATTTCGCACTTAAAAGAAGTTGACAAGGCCATATAAGGACTCATCTGACGGTTATCTGCGTAGATGACATGAATAACTTAAAATAGCTTTGTGCTCACGTCCGAACTGTCACTGAGATTAGTGTTTCTTCTGGATGATGTGATCTCAGAAAATTTAAATCGATCCTAACGCACGATATCTAATCAGGTCTTAGCCGTGGCTTTAACCGATACAGGAATGGGCGTAAGGCACATTCGGTGCAAAATTCGGTTGTCAAATTTTTCAACTGTCCCAACTCTTCAGAATCAAATGAAAAGAACAAAAGGCGCGACACTCCGCATGACAAGGCCTGCAATCAATAATAGGTACAAATTCAAGAAAATTCCGGCTTGCACAAAAAGAACAACAAGAACAAGAACAACAGCAACAACAACAACAACGACAACAACATAAACAACATAAACAACAACGGCAAGAAGAAAAAGAAGAAGAAGAAGAAGAAGAAGAAGAAGAAGAAGAGGAAAAGGAAGAAGAAGAAGAAGAAGAAGAAGAAGAAGAAGATGAAGAAGAAGAAGAAGAAGAAGAAGAAGAAGAAGAAGAACAACAACAACAACAACAACAACAACAACAACAACAACACCAACAACAGCAGACATGCGATTACGGAAAGATACGTGAGACAATAGAGTACTAGGCTAGTGCTTATGTATTTAGATGGAATGAGAAAAGAGATGTGCGGGTTATTGGTTCATAGATTTACACACTAGGGGGGAGGAGAAGGCTTCTACATTTTAATGTCTATTTAATACACAATAATGTATACTCGTAAATAAACATTTAGAACTTGGATTTAGATATGGAATCCAGTGCGTGTCCTATCCTGTTAAGTCATGTCCGATTTGACGATTGATATCACGCAACACGAAACGGGGCTGCGTAGCATACGGCACGCTATTGTCGCTTCCAGTTAGCGCATGACAGTTTCTCGACTTTGTTTACAAAATTTCTCGGACCATCGGGGTTCAGATCTAACCACTAGCCATCAGCACAGGCCATTGAGAGAATCCTATTATATTGTTCTTAAAACATACATAAACCGGAATCTTAATTTGAAAACTGCCAGACACTGTCACCGTGTACATTTCTTTGACTTCCTTAATGCTTAATGATAATATAGGACACGTTCGCTTAGAGCTTGGTTTAGCATTACAGAATCTGAAAAACTGAGCTGTGTTACACTCTATAACCGTTATCTTTAATCAGCTGTTTAGAATGGAAGTCGGATATTTTTGCAATCTCACACTGACGACCACATGCAGGCATCCACGCATCCTTTGTCTTCTCGAACTAACGGGTGGCTTTGCTTTTTGACTTCAGACGTTAGGAACAGCAGCTCAACGTTGTTGATGAACTATTTTGTTTTTCAGTTATCTAATACCTGTAGTCATTTCAGGTGTTTTTTTTTTCTCGAAACTGAAACGGTGAGTGAAACATCTACAATACTGACTCAGCATCAACAGAATCTCAAGCACAGACAGGAGTCTCTGGTTGCCATCCTGGTACTCGTACTCAGGGCACGAAGAAAAAAAAAAACGTGATCATAGCCGGAGTGGGATTATACTAACGATTCACGACCCATTGACCACAGGCATAATCCGTATCTTAACAAACTACGTTAACCACCAGTGAACACCAGTGTTTTGGAAGCTCCCGTGGTTACCGCAATGCGTTAACAAACGTAAGGATTATGCATGCGGCGGCAGGATAGAGAAGGGAGCCGTGTACAGAAATTTAAAAAAGGAAAATAAAGCCGAGTGTAGAGATCAACAGGCCTATTATTATGCTATGTCCTGGTACAAGTAAATGTATAATACTGTATGTGAATTTCATATTCTGAAATTATACAGTTACCTCGTGAAAAAGCAATCCCCAATATTATTGCAGTTAAGCAATCTATTTTGACCTAATATAAGCTTAATCAATGTTGGATTAAAACTTAATGACGCACCTACAAAAGATCTGCAAAATCGATTCAGTATCAGCAGGATTTCAAACACAGTAGGCTCTGGTTGACATCCTGGTGCTCGGGACGAGAGAAGAACTAGATCATAGCCGGATTGAGATCTTTACTAATGATTCACAATCCAGTGGCTGAAAGCAGAATCCATACGTCAATGAAAGAATTGCGCTAACTACCAGTAAACACAATTAACTCACAAGGGACCAGCCTTGATGCTTCAGCGCAACCCTCAGTACCAGGGCTTTGGAGATCTTTTATAATAATAATATATATTATTTATTTATGTTCTAGTTGGCCTAGGACAATAATATTCAAGCATTTTATAGTTCTTATGTGTGAAAACATGATGCAATCTTCTTTTTTTGTCTGAATAAAAATATTTTTTTTAAGTTATGATTTCTGAAAAATTATCAATTTTTGGCACTTTCTGCAAATTTCGAGAATTTCTTTTAAATATCTTCCACTACGAATTGGCAACTAATGTGATCAGAAAAGGCGGGTATTTTCATATCATATAAACTATTTTATTCATCAAAATAAATCTGTTTACTTGAAATGGGGCTTGTTGCTGGTTGATTTTATGACCTCATCAGCTATTCTTCTTCATGATGTCGACATAGCTGTGATAGGATAAACAAAACAGCTCTAAAAACGTTTCCATTCGACAAGCAACTCATAATATCGACCAAAAAGAAGAGAACGTGGTGAAGTCATGATTAAATATGGTTCTGAATGCTAAAAAGGTGGACTGGATGACTTCCGGGGTTATATTTAACACCCCGAGTTACCTCTGGCGTGGTCCCCTGTGAGTTAATGTTTTGGGAGTTTCCCGTGATTACAGCAGTGCGTTAACTAAAGTAAGGTTTATGCATACGACTGCGGGATAGAACACGGAGCTATGTGCAAACATAAAAAAACCGAATAACTGTGTTATCGTTGAAGAAAGAGCATGAGGTCGCTGAAAAGAATCATACATGCCGGATTGAGTGACTTATCTACGCCGTGTTTCAGCCTGGCACATTCATGTAGGTGAGATATAGCCGTGTTTCAGCCTGGCACATTCATAGAGTAGCAGAAGTGATGGGCGCGATTACTAAGTTTTGCTCTTGGCAGCGATACAAATCAATTCTATTTTGTTGTAGGTGGCATATACACAAACACATAATGCCAGTCGGATCATCTCGCATTAAGAAGGCGCTTTGAAAATGAGCTGGTATCCAAGTGATGTCAAGAGCTGGGATGTAAAACAAGGCGAACAAGGTACAGATGTTCTAGTATTGTTATCTCCCACGACTACCACCCGCCAAATGAAGACTGAAAGAAACGAACTGAAAAAAAAAACAATGAATGTACCTTCAGAGACACAGTTAACCTATCACAGTCAAAGGGGGAGAATGAAAGAAAGTGGAAGTGAGATCAGAGAGCGGGAGGGAGGAAAATGTCCACTAGGTACCACAAATACAGACTCCTTAGCAAGGCGGCTGATGTGGTTGCAACTCATTTTCCCCATCACTCCTCCCCCTCCCACTCCCTTTAAGCCCAATACAAAAAAACAAATTAATTTTAGAAATAAGACAAGGAGTATAAAGACAGGGCTAGACAGCTGAAAAAAACAACCCAAAAACTTGAGGGGAAGACAAAATGAAAATGAACGTTTATTATACCCTAAAGGAAATTCTTTCACATTGTCATTCAGTCCTATACATCTCTTCATTGTGCACGTAGGAGTATGGACTTTATTTAAGAAGGATAGAGAGCACAGAACGTGGGATGGGCAGTTTTGGGTGGGCAGTGAACATTTGAATTGAGTGTAGTCATGACTGGTGCTTAGGCCTTGACCCGCAGTTATTAAAATGGACGACGAAGTCGGTGCAATTATGTAGGAAATGGTCAAGTGTTCAATGAACCTTCAGGACTGATGATTTTCCCAAGACAAGAAAGCAAGAGTGTTCTAGCCACCGCCTCCGTCTCCACTTCCACTTCCGCCACCAGTCTATGGACGACGTCGCGAGAACTGCGCTCAAATTACGCCCGACAGCTGTAGTGCTGGGCCGATTTCACCAGTTTTGAAGCTATCGAACTGATACCGTGTACTTTTATTAGTATCGATACCAATACCGAATATTCACTTCAGAAAACAGATATTTGTTGGGGAACGTATCAGGACAGTAATAAATGTGTCTGTTAGGGAATGATGCAAAGGTCAATATATTGTTACAGTACTGACTTTAAAAAAGATGTACCATTTCCTATCTTTTAGGGCAAAATTACTGCATAGTCTATTTATTGCCTACAGTGTTATTTCATTGCTGAGGACTGCACACATTGCTGCCTGGCCGCAGTTTGGAGCGTCTTGCCTAGGTCCTAACAAGTCATATAACAGTGGCCAGGATGACGCTTTCAGTCCTGCAATAAACTAACATCATACGTTAAGACAATAAGAACAAAGCTAACATTCCAAAAACACTATAAAAACAGGTTCCTAATCTACGAGGAAAGAGACATTCAGACACGTTTATATTTTGTCGGAGGTGACCGAAAGGGAACATGGCCATGTAGAAATGTGTTCTTGAGATATCCAAGATTTGCGAGTGTCTCTCTAGAGGGCAGAGGGTAGAGGGGATAGGGTGGATGATCATGAATGTACTTAATACACTAATTAAATCGATCCACTACTCTATCCTTATTAATGCATTACTGTCGTGCGCATTGGCCTTTCCCAATTCAGTTATGTTACATGCAAAACTGCGCACCAAAATGCTGTACAGTGCACTTTTCTTTGTTGTGAGTAGTGATCTTAGGAAAAATTTATCGCAGACTGCAGTTGTTGCTTGGCCTTCATATTTCACACACGTATGAGACACTGTAATGCGCGTACTTACAGAAGCATTTTATAGTTGTGAGGTATATTCTCGTTATGTTACTTTGAGAGACAATCTTATCCCTTAGTTTCACCTAACTTTTTCTTGAGAACCACGTATTAGAAAATCCCTCTGTAAGTATGTGCCTTGACGTGTCTCTGATACATGTTTGAAATCTGGTTGTGAGATAACGACTGTATTTTGAAATAACGTTTTCCTAAGATCACCATATGCATAAACAGAGTTCAGCACTCTGATGCGCAATTTTGCGCGTAAAATGCACTGAATTGGAAAAGGGCAGTGCGCACCACAGTAGTGCACTATACTCTTCTAGGGGAGAGTGATGATAGCCTTAAAATACAAGGTACGTACCTGCCTTGTGGTGTTAAACAGACCTGTTCTAGGACAAGAAATGTTAAATGATGCATTTCAGCTACTGTAATGAGTCCACTTTTGAAGTTAATCAACTGTTATGAGATAATCGTAAAGAACATGATATGGATAATGAAAACATATATCTCAGGTTGTCTTTGTCCATGTCCCCCAAATAATGCTCAGGAAGCGATTCTTATGCATGATGAAAGATAAAATATTTGCCATGACAGTGTATGTGTAGAGAATGGTTTCAAAAGAATTGTTTATAACATTTCATTACATTCAGAAATTTCACGTTTTCATTTCAGTGCTCTTTACAGTGTAATGCAGCCATAAATCATGAAGGCGTGTGCTCTGACAGTTGCGTAAGTATCCAGATTTTGTGTTATGGTCCCATCTGACATTGTTGCTAATTTTATATAACATACATCCTGCTTAATTGCAATCTACGCTTACCCAGAACACTTTTTTAGATAACATTATTTTGTTTTCATTATTATTATTAAAGTTAGGATCCACAACTGTGGATCAGACCAACTTCTTGAGAGCTCCGAAAGGGATGTAATGCGAGTTAGCAGAGTGGGATATGTAGCCACATGATTTAACATCTTATTTTATTCTGACAATTGCTTGGCTGCACACATACTCCCACACATAACATCTCTGTCTTGAATCTTATAATATGGTCCAAGACGATACACGCCAAATGAGCAACTTCATTTTGAAGTCTGTAAATAGGAAACCAGTACCTTTATGGATAATTATTTAGATGTAACTGCAGACGACATTAGAAATAATTTTTCTCACATAATGGCATCTTAAATTTCACTTTGTTCTGATTAAAGATCGCTTTTTTAAAAAAAAATCTAGAATACCGTCGGTCGGCTGATGAAATCGTGAGTTCCACATTTTCACCCAATTTGAGTTTTTCATATTGGTCAGCTCTCCAAAGTGTAATACATGTCCTCACAAAACCCTGGATTTCTTATCTCAATCCAAAAGGGAAAATTACTCAATAAACAAAACGTGAAAAAACGCCAGTTGCTGAATGTCTTTTGATGAAATCGTGAATTCTACAAACGGCTGGACAGGTGTGGGATTCACGATTTCATCAGCCGCCTCAGGGCAAGTCTGTCTGTCCTTTGGGGCCGTGAAAGCCACTCCCGGTGCTGATTGTTCATAGTCGGTGTCTTTGATGTTGCGCCCAATTAATGATTTTGAATGAAGATTACCTTGTTTCATTGGTAAAGTGGCGTTTGATATGAAACTGAGGTATTATGATGGCTACTGTGACCATAGTATATATAAAATAAATAGTAGTATATATAAAGGAGAGGCTGACGACAAAACTCTATATACTGTAATCATGAAACTTTAAAACAAGTTCGTTTCTGGTAAAGTTGTCAGAACGTGTACAACGTTAATATTTCTTTTGCTCTTTAAAATGACCCAGTGAAAGTGATATACTTGAGTCAAACATCGCAGTTCATGCACCAAGATAGGTTTAGATGTATTTTTTTTCTTTTTGTGTCGTTCCTTGGTTAGCTGTTTCTGTTGACTAGTGAAAGTTTTGCTTAAAAACGAGTTGCATCCACTCTCAGAGATCTAATGTTTTCATTCTTTCCCATGACCGAAGTACATAATTATTGACAAATATAATTAAGCTCGTCTCATTCATTGTAAGAGTATTAATATCAATGTCTTTGAAATGAAATCCTTTTTAACTATCTATGGATCATAGTGAAATGCATGGTTCGCATTCTTTCACATAATCTCTCTCTCTCTCTCTCTCTCTCTCTCTCTCTCTCTCTCTCCCTCTGCATGTGTGTTGGGGCTGGGGGCGGGATGTACGTGTGTGTGTACCCAATTGTGTGTCTATGACGGGACGCAATTTTAATGTATATATGCTTGAACAGACACTGACAACATGCATTAATTTGCCTTAGATGGCTCCTTCCAACCTTACTTAATTATGTTGTGATTATAACTAAGTATAATTATTGACGACTCATTGGTTTTTTAGTAAGAGAATCAGGCTTAGAGCGTCTGGCATCGAGTCAAGAAGATTTGGAAATTCCAGCTACAAGAGGTCAGGCCTCTGACTAAGATCCAGTGCTCCCACTAGCAGCATATCCACCAAATACGTCAGTTGATCAGCTAAGCCTTCCTGATTCTGAATCATTCTCGAAAACAACTCAGGAGCTTCAGCGCCTCTGGCACCGCGTGAAGAAGCTTTGGAAATTCCAGCACCAAGAGAGACCTCTCATCAAGATCCATTGCTCCCAACATCACACAATGACACTGCGAAGATGAAAACTTCGTGTGAGTGGATTGTCGTACACAGCATGAAATGGGACTGAAAGAAAAACGAAAGAACTAAAACAAGATGCTCTCTGTTGTTTGAAGAAGACAAGCAAGCTATCTTTCACTAAGTTTGGCAACTGACACGGGAAAAGAGAAAGCGCTATGTAAACGGCCTCCTGGCAAAAGAGGCGCCAAAACATAGATCTAGTGGAGGAGAAGCAAGTCATAAGGGTCACACATGGGCTTATCGTATCATGAAGGATGACCAGAGAATTACTTTATTACTGGAAGCAGGGCATGCCAAAAGAGGGAAAAGGGAAGATGAAATATAACCCCTAAGTTGTACGACCCAAAAGTGAAAGTACAATTACAGGCCTGTAACCATAGGACCCAAAAGTGAAAGTACAATTACAGGCCTGTAACCATTAGGACCCAAAAGTGAAAGTACAATTACAAGCCTGTAACCAGTAGGACCCAAAAGTGAAAGTACAATTACAGGCCTGTAACCAGTAGGACCCAAAAGTNGTATATATGCTTGAACAGACACTGACAACATGCATTAATTTGCCTTAGATGGCTCCTTCCAACCTTACTTAATTATGTTGTGATTATAACTAAGTATAATTATTGACGACTCATTGGTTTTTTAGTAAGAGAATCAGCCTTAGAGCGTCTGGCATCGAGTCAAGAAGATTTGGAAATTCCAGCTACAAGAGGTCAGGCCTCTGACTAAGATCCAGTGCTCCCACTAGCAGCATATCCACCAAATACGTCAGTTGATCAGCTAAGCCTTCCTGATTCTGAATCATTCGCGAAAACAACTCATGGAGCTTCAGCGCCTCTGGCACCGCGTGAAGAAGCTTTGGAAATTCCAGCACCAAGAGGTTAGACCTCTCATCAAGATCCATTGCTCCCAACATCACACAATGACACTGCGAAGATGAAAACTTCGTGTGAGTGGATTGTCGTACACAGCATGAAATGGGACTGAAAGAAAAACGAAAGAACTAAAACAAGATGCTCTCTGTTGTTTGAAGAAGACAAGCAAGCTATCTTTCACTAAGTTTGGCAACTGACACGGGAAAAGAGAAAGCGCTATGTAAACGGCCTCCTGGCAAAAGAGGCGCCAAAACATAGATCTAGTGGAGGAGAAGCAAGTCATAAGGGTCACACATGGGCTTATCGTATCATGAAGGATGACCAGAGAATCAAAGTTTGCAAGGACATGCCACGGCTGGATAGACACAGCATTTTGTGCAAGCCACTCTAGAAGAACTCAAACTCCCTGGGCGACCTAACAATCCTCATTACTCAAGATGTGATGACGCTTACACGTTTTTGGGTCACTTTTTAGATAGGTTACCAAATCTACCCTCTCATTACCGTCGCCAAAGCTCTGGAAACTTTATTTGGAACCGTGTCTCCGCAGTCTGGCACATCTTCACCGATTCTGTGAAGCAACCTGCTCAGAGAAAAGGATGCAAACATTAGCAATAGGAGATGTAGGAAATGAAGAATGTGTCCCTCTTCAAGCCGAAAAAGGATAGGTGTGACACCTGCATGAGCTTTGAGTCTGGAAACACCGGGGAGACTGAGTGGAAAGCTCATATGGCTGAAAAGACATGAGCTGAAGAAGAGCATGCCATGGACAAAAGCTCAGTTCTAGAACTACAGGATGTTGTGGTGGTTTGCATGGACCTGCAAGGCGTGCTACTTGCTCCAGCAGTCAGTGCCTCAAGCACCTACTTCAAAATTAATTTAGCAATTCACAGCATTACAATCTACAACATGACGGCACGCGATGCTGTTTGTTATATCTGGCACGAGGCTGAAGGCGCACTTACTGCCAATGAATTTACCAGTTGTATCAGGGACTTTCTTTTAGACTACACTCATGCACAAAAAAATATCAATTACGGTGATGGGTGTGTCTATTAAAACAAAATTCAGTCCTGTCAAGAACTTTGAGGATATTTTTCACCAACAGTGGAATAGAAATTCAACACCAATGTTTGATCAAAGGACATACCTAATGGAGGTGGATAGTATGTATAGCGTCATTGAGCGCCGCCTTGAAAAAAAACCCAGTCTCCAGCTGAATGGACTATTTAGCTTTTTTCAGGGCTGTGGGTTCGTTCCAGGGCCATACATCGTCTCTGAAAATTCTAAACAGCAAATTCAGTGACTTAAATAGTCTGAAAGCAGTTATCCCGAAAGAGTACCACCAGTTTCCATGATAATCTTCCTCACTGAATGGAAACACCATCATCCGAAGAAATGCATCAAGTGACATTCTCAGAATAATTAGATCTGCCTGATATCTAAGCGAGATAGAGAGATAGAGAGAGAGAGAGAGAGAGAGAGAGAGAGAGAGAGAGAGAGAGAGATAGAGAGAGAGAAAGAGAGAGAGAGAGAGAAAGAAAGAGAGAGAGAGAGAGAGAGTCCGGCAGCATAGAAAAGAGAGAAAAAAAAAGATAGGAGAGAGAGAGTAAAGTGAGAGCGGCTATATTCTTTGTTCCTAATTAAATATGGAATTTTAAATTTCTTAATCATGATTTGTGTCTCAGCTTTAGTCAATAACCCTAACTTTGAATCAAAGTAAGGGGAAGGAATAATGAGAGGGAGAGAGAGGGAAAGAGAGAGAGACATAGAGACAGAGACAGACGGAGAGAGAAACATAGAGACAGACAGACATACAGAAAGAAAGACAGACAGGGAGAGAAACAAAAAAAGAAACAGCGAGAGAAACCGGGAGAGAAAGGGATCGAGAGAGTAGATCTTATGATTTCGGTTTGTTATTCCTTTTTAAAAATGCATATTATTATTTTTAATGTGTAATTGGTGTTGCACTGTTACTCATTGTGTTAATACCGTAAAACGTACCCGCTCTCATCCATCTATACACATTACTGCGGTCGTGAATACACCAGGTAGCTTCACAATTTGGTAGGATCAACTCGTTCATTCCACCTGACTGTGCAATTCACGATTTGATGAGCCAGGATTCGATGTGTGCAAATCGTAAATCCCACAAGTTATCAAATCAAAAGCGTAATCAGAATCGGTGAAAAATATTTCACACATAACACGTCTAAACTAATACAAGAAAATTATGTGGTTAAATTCGTTATGTTAAAGCAAATCGCTAAATAAATCAGTTTTTTGCTTCTCCTGTAAAATTTGTCTTGTGTGGAATTCACGATTTCATCAGCCGGCCGACGATATGACTTAAATGAAAGACGTATTGTATTAGCGCTTATAACTCCGAAAACATGATTAGCAACTCACCATCATAAATGCAGTGAGGTTTCGATGCGAAACTGCACACCAGAGTGAGGAATGGTGCAATTTTTGTTCCCAATGGCGATGATCTTAGAGTATATGTTATTTGCGGAAGCATCAGCTGTCTGATAACAGATCTGACCAATTTCTCTTAGATAAATCTATGCATGTTTATGTGAAAGCACTTATGGACTTTTTCTCCGGACACGAAACTACATTATTTTGCATCTGAGGGCCTTCTTAATTTTTGGTGATTCTGTGTCTAGACAGAAAATGCAGACAAAGCCCAATATTAGAAGTTCGGACACATCGAATATCCAAATTCGTATTCGGCGTTTAAATACACACGATTGGGCTTAGGTCTCATTTCCTTACATGTCAGTGGTTTTTCTTATGACGTGAGTTCGAAATTTGATGTTCAGATTCGCAGTCGTGTTAAACATTACTGTTGATTCAACGAATACAGGTTCGCTATTCTACGGACGTCGAACTGTTGCCCACCCATAACTTAGCCTCAAACTCCTTCTCCCTTATCCACCCCGCCCCGACCACCCTCTCTGAGAGGAGACCGAATCTGATGTTTGATAGCCACTGATTTGTTTCACACTCCCTTCTCCGCCTACTCACCGGATTTGCCAAATTTGGTTCACATCCATTCATCCGGTTACTAATCCGTTTTACCAGATTAGGGTCAGACACATTTTTCAGAATTAGTCCGCTGGCCCAAGCGGGCAAAATCCAATGACTCTCCCAAGATGTAAAAGCGTGATTATGAAAATTTAATACGGTGGCCAAAGTATCCCCAGTATGGAGATGTATATGGCGTATCCCGAACTCTGAATCTTGAGGTGGGTCTAGGGGAGATATTGATTCGTTTCAGAAGCGGGTAATAATTCGGTTTGAAATGAGTGTAGGGGAGGACAAATCACTTCAGAAATGTGGTAATGATCCGGTTAGTTGGATTTTATGAAATTGGTGCGTCATTTATCCAGGTAACTGAGAACCGATTCTTTGCCCAGGCATCACGTATGACGTGGAATACCACAGGCCGAGTACATAGCAGAGCTTATTTCCCTTAGACAGTTACTGGAATTCAACATACAAGAGATTTAATAATTTTTGAACCCCTTGTTGCACAAAGTCTACCCGAAAAGCAATTTTGTTTAAAAATCAAAACTCCACGCGTGCGTTCAATGTTTTTGAAAGAATGGAATATTATAATGTAAAGGAATTTCATGGGACAACGTAAGAATTTTGAGTTCTTGGGAGTGTTCCAGTTGGTGAATAAAATCTAGTTACAGAAAAATAAAGAACCCAGAATAGCACATAAGTATGCGAATATTTCGAGGGGGTGAGGTCTTGAAGTCTTATAGTAATAAATTGATGCATTTGTTAGATGGTTTCACATGACATTCTGAACTTTCACCAAACAAAACGATACATGCACATCGCCCTTATGTTAGGGAAGTAAAACCTTCGACGATGGCTAACATTTACAATGCGATTAGCACTGTGCTAAATCTTTAATCATAATGCTATCAATATAATATGTAGGCTAATACGGGTACGTAATGACATGAAGACGTCCCGCGTGTTCTTATTTTTTTTGTCGTAGTTACGTTTTGTTGCGCTTTTCTCTCCACATCAATTGGTGCCCAAATTTCGAAAAATGAAAATGTAAGAAATGTCTTACATTTTCATTTTTCGCCCCTGACGAAGGACTATTGTCCGAAAATTACATTTTCATTTTTCGCCCCTGACGAAGGACTATTGTTCGAAAATTTGGGCATTTTATAATTTCTTGTTACGTTTTTATAGCAAATAAAATTCTTAGCTCATTTCATTTAACTTTTGACGGGTTCCTACATTGTCTTGCCTTGCCATTATTTTCCCGTCGAGCAGTCAATTTTTCGTTTTCACATCAATTAGTCTGCCAACCTCAGTTCAACACCAAGGCAACTTTGCCGTTACACTGATACAGGCTAGTAATAGGCTTCCAAACATCCTTGGGGCTTCCCGCCCTGGCGCTTGTCCAACCTAATAACAATTAACATAACAGACGGATCCATCAATTATGGATTTTGCACTTTGTTTACCAGTTAATCAAGATGTCGGCGCACTTTGCTCACCAGCTAATTAGGATGTCATTTCTACAATTCCCAGTCACTTTCACCTCGGACAGATTTACGTGCGTGTAATGTTAAAGAATGAAGGGCTGAAGGGGCGGCTATGTGCATAACAACGGAAGGGAAAGTATTCTTCTGGGCACAAGAAACAGCCAATTGCACCAACTGGCAAACTCGACCCAGAGCGACCTAGGTCGGACAGTCGTTTAGGTCAGAATTGTGGACCAGTTTAGAGTGCACTGTCAAAACTTGACGATAATCTAAGTTGGTATAGTTGGTAGTAGAGAGGGTGTAACGGAGATTCTGCGTTTGTCCGTCAAAGCCGGTGAACAAAGTGTTAAAATGTGACTAAATGTGTATTTAACGAAGTTTTAGACATGTGTTAACGTTCTTACTTTCTCTCGCGATGAACAATGCAGATCTATAATACAGTGGAATATTGCACAGTGAGTTTAAATATATCGGAAAATTAAATGAAATTTTCACCAGGGCTTCAATGTGGCCGACCGGCAAATGTTGCAAGTACTTAAAAAATGGGAGGTTGCGGGTTCGAATCTTTCTCGGGCCAAAAAAAGAAAAAAGCCAGCAAAAGGACACTTTGCAGTCATGAACCAAGTGTTGCCCAGCGCCTGTAGTGTGAAGAAGTCAAAGGGTCGAATTGCTGTCTTCCAGACAGGGGGTATCTTTCTTTAAAGAGTTTCTGCTGCCTAACTTCCCAAGAAAGAGAGTTATGAAATAAGAATTATATCTATATATCAACACACACACACACACACACACACACACACACACACACACACACACACACACACACACACACACACACACACACACACACACACACACA
>JAWQUT010000094.1:198106-224895 GCA_033807755.1 Ellobium chinense
TGGGGGTGGGGAGGGGGTAGGAGAGTGAGTGAGATGGGTGAGAGATGAAAGGGATGAACGGACATGGGTAATCATGAATTAATTATGCTTAATATCTGATTTTCCTTACAATTCTTGCAGTGAACAAGTTTTTTCCTGTCGATAAGTTGTCTTTGTAAACTTGAAGTCTAATATAAACTGGCTTAAAAAGAAAATAAATGTTTCCAATTTTCCTATAGATTTAACACGACAAGGAAGTTTAATGGTTCATCTCACGACTGTCACGATTTGCTTTTAGCTTACTGGTTTGAGAGGATAGAGGAAGAGTTAATGTCTTTGATGGCTATATTATCCAGTCACTTTTCCCAGTATTAAACAAACAAGATCGTCTATTGTGAATTCTTTAAACTTCAGCTAGCTCTAGTGCCATTGTGATTATGCCTGGAGGCATTTTCGACATTAAACTTTATTCTAGCCATGCATGTTGGAAAGGCTTAGTTCAGGGCAAATTCTCACATCGGTTGGAACCGACAAAGTCTAAATGATTACTGCAATTGTGCGACTACAGAACACTATATTATTCGTAATTTGGTTATAATAAGATTATGTAGTGTTTTGTTATCGCAGGGCAGTTTGGGTAAAGCATTGCGTTCTCATTTAAATAGTTTTATGACAGATACCATTTTTTTTTTTGGTCATCATATATGATAACCCACTTTCTAGTAAATATTACAACATATGATTGCTGTAGCAGAGTGTAGAAGGATAAATATATCACTGAGGACCAACCACACTCTTTAGAATGCAGAGCACAAGACAATTTCTGAAGCCTATACAGAAATAACAGAAGATGCATAAAAGTTATTACAAAGATGTTTAAACACGACATTGTGACAACCGGCAAGACATGTGCGTTACCATGACCCTCTTTAATATGTAGTAATCAAAAACTTCCCTGCACTTTTATACGGCACAAACAAGGACGTAATAATTATTCTGACGTGGCGATACAGACCTGCCTTGTTAGCGGAAGTAGTATATGAAAAAAAATATATGGATAATGCAGCAAGAAGTGGCGTTTTTTTTTGTGTGTGTGTGTGATAAGGCATTTTGCCGTGTTCGTGGAAAGATAAAACAAACACAGAGTGTGTGGCGTAATTTTTTGTGTGTGTTTTGTAAGGCATTTTTGCTGCGTTCGTGCAAAGGCGAAACAAACACAGGATGTGTGGAGTAATTTTGTTTTGCTTTTTTTTGTAAGGCATTTTTGCTGCGTTCGTGTAAAGCTGAAAGAAACATGGTGTGTGTGTGTGTGTGTGTGTGTGTGTGTGCGTGCGTGCGTGCGTGCGTGCGTGCGTGCGTGCGTGTGTGTGTGTGTGTNGTGTGTGTGTGTGTGTGTGTGTGTATGTGTGTGTGTGTGTGTGTGTATTTTAATTTCAATTTTTTTTTCATTGGGGCTCAGACTATCAGTGAATTCTATGCACACCAGTTAGTATTTGTTTAGAAACTTTCTGTACTGTATAAAGACATTAAAAATATTAACAGATATCAAATTTAGATAACTACCATACAATAAGTTTAAAAAAAAAGACATTACATTAGAGCAAAGTATATAGGTTACAGACCTGTAATAGGATTGGACCCTTTTTTCCTCTATGGGCTATATTAACATTTTGAGCTGCCCTCTGAACCCAAAGTTTTAGCTTTCACCCAGACCCATACCAGACTGAAGCTCATTATGTGGCCCAAATTTTAAGACTTACCCAACCCTAGCAAGCCCATTGAAATTTTGAGCTTGGTTGCTATTTGTAAACAGACCCTACATTTTTCACTGGTCAACGCCAAACCCCTCCTCTTCCGCCTGAGCACACCCTTGACCTGGCAGTTCCAGCCCAGGGCTAAATAGTGCCTGGTAAAATAAAGTAAAATGGACACAGATCCCCATGATATCAAAATTCCCCCCCTGGAGCCCTTATTACTGGAAGCAGGGCATGCCAAAAGAGGGAAANCCATCTACTGTTACGCACTTTATGTTTTGCAGCTAGTAACGTATGGCTTCAGTCCTTCTTTTGACTGTATAAAGTTGCTGGTATGACATGAAAGCTCAATGAGTGTATTTTCATTAGGTGAACAGATGTTTAACCTAGCGTTATTCTGTTCAGAGATGGGGTTGTTTGAAGTGGTAGGGAGTCACCCTATGCAATACATGTAATGAAAGAAAGAGCTCTGCGAAAATTCACACAAAACCCGTGTAATTTATCCGCAAATACTGACTAGTTTCCCCATAAAATCAGTGTTTTTGTGTGTAGAAATTATTTGAACTACGATTTCAGCAACAACCAAAACTTTGATTCCCGATGGCCATAATCACCTTCAGAACCTCATATTTCAGTTCTGAGTCTGGCGACATAAGCCTTATATTGACTAGCTGCAAGACATATAATAGTCGGAATCGACGATCTGTGGATCCTGCTATCCTTGGCATTACTGTGGTTGTGGTGGTAGTGGCATTAGTAGCCGTAACAAAAACCAAAGTTGGCGGTAACAAAGACCAAAGTTGGCGGTAACAAAGACCAAAGTTGGCGGTAACAAAGACCAAAGTTAGCGGTAACAAAGACCAAAGTTAGCGGTAACAAAGACCAAAGTTGGCGGTAACAAAGACCAAAGTTGGTGGTAACAAAGACCAAAGTTGGCGGTAACAAAGACCAAAGTTGGCGGTAACAAAGACCAAAGTTGGTGGTAACAAAGACCAAAGTTGGCGGTAACAAAGACCAAAGTTGGCGATAACAAAGACCAAAGTTGGTGGTAACAAAGACCAAAGTTGGTGGTAACAAAGATCAAAGTTGGCGATAACAAAGACCAAAGTTGGTGATAACAAAGACCAAAGTTGGTGATAACAAAGACCAAAGCCAAAGTTGGTGATAACAAAGACCAAAGTTGGTGATAACAAAGACCAAAGTTGGCGGTAACAAAGACCAAAGTAAGCGGTTACAAAGACCAAGTCACTGGGTTTACTTAATGGATTATCAGGACGTGACAGCTTTGAAATTAACTATCTCGTATTATTATAATGTTTGTACCCACAGTGGGTCTATGCTAATCGTCATATGGCTCAACTAGGTAGAGACGGAAAATAATTTACTGTATAGCGAAATCCAATACATCTCGTATTCATGGCTCAATTGTGGAAATAAGTAGAGTAGGTTAATATACAATACTGCGATTAAGCAAATAATATGGCAGTTATTAACTCCTTAATTTACGACGATGTAAATGAGTTCCTTCTTTAATGTTGTGAATTACGCGTTTTGGTATGAAACCCTTCATGTAATAATTTTATCCAGACCAGTCTTTCTGCCTCCCATATTGTTTGACATTGTTATCCTTTTTCTGCGTCATGTAACTGCTGGCGCCAATAAATAATGACCATGATCTCATTACTCTCATTTTACAAATTACGCGGGAATAGTTTATTGTAAGAACCATGACGTACAGATAATGAGAAATTCAAAACGTCTCGTATCGGATAAAACACACATAAAATTATGATATTCCGGGACATACCGGCACGTCTAAGAGCTGTATTGCACAAAGGGTAAGGGAGACAAGGACGTAGTCGGTAGCAAAGGGGTTAATCATACTGCTTGAATTATAGTGCTTCACTCAGTTAATGGTTGCCTTTCTTGTCTAGCTAGAAAATCTAAGTCGTTAATGGTGGGAAGTAAAACAGAAACCGCACACTATGACAGCCAAGTCCACTGACATAGTAATGGCCATGCATTCTCGCCACACCAGGGTTACCTGACCTTCCCCCTATTTTTTTTTGAGCTGTAGCCAAATCGCTCATGAAAAAAAGTGAAAAGGGCCAAATCATGCACTGGGTCGAGATTTGGCCTAATACAAGAAATTTACAACGAACTGTCTTTGTACTGGATATATCATGTGGGTATAATTGAAGGGCTCCATGGCAAAACGCATTATATACCATTCGGGGGTCGTGGCAAAACAGATCAGAAACAAAACATATTTTTTATGAAAGGCGAACTTTAATTCTGAAATAATGTAAACCAAATGTCGTTCTATGGAGTGGAAATATGCATGTATACTAAATACTCATTCCTGCTACATGAAGCATGCAGAATACGCTAAAAATTCAAAATGGTGGACAACGCGTTTTGTCATGCAGCCCTTCACTTATAATTAACATTTTCTACAGTAGAACAAGATAAAACAATGACTTTTTAATGGATACAGTGTTGGGATCATTTTTTAATCTGTGTTTTTTTGGGTCAACCATGGAAGAAGCCTGATCACTTGAATAGCATACAGTCGGAGGGAAGTAGACCAGCCTATAAATATTTTCGCACAGGAAATCAGTCAGTTTTTACCTTAAATCTGATGCGATGGAGCTTAAAAGAAACCCAGTCAGCCTTTTAGGAGCCAAGGAGTTTCAGAAAGAGCCAAGAAACATTGATATTTGGCGCCGAAGGTACTAAATCCGGCAAGCCTGATCTTTATATTGAAAATTTATCGTGGAGAACAGGAGAAGCATTTTTTGTTTTGTTTTGCCGTAATGGCATGTTATTAGCAAATGTCCCTGTTTGGCAGCCAGCTTTTAAATTATAAGGGTGTCGTCTTGGCATCTGGAGGGTGAATGTCCTGACTGGAAATTTTGACCTTCATTTAAAGGTTCGTTTGCGGTGCGAAAGAAGACAAGAGGAATGATGGGATACTTCACTGATTTAAATTCAGTCGCACGGTTCGTATCGAAGTGCTATTTGTTGTCCGAATTCACGAGTAAAGTTCTTTATTCAACATGAAAACTTTACAGATCCAGCTGAACGTTACGGGAAAGAAAATCGATTTGAAATGTCTAGTATTTGAAAAATCAAAGCAAATCCATCTGAGTCGAGGCAGTGTCCACGTGCATTAATTGTCGTCAGGGTTTGCCTTTCGACTGTAACAGTATCTAATGATGGAGCTGGGTTTGGTGGTACAGTAACAGTAGAACAAGAGTCGAATTTAAACCTAGTATGAGTCAGCCGGTGGCATGGAATATAACTTTAATGTGCGGTTCTGAGGGGCTAATATTTAAGTGATGTGGCGGGAAAGGGAGCAATTTCAGTAGGAAATACACATCATACACATCATATCTACGAGAATCATACGAAACATTTGCAGAATAATTACTTATCGCCAGGACGGAACGACCTTGTTTTTTCCAACCACTCCCAGGTCTTTATCAAGGTCCTAATTATGTATCCATAAATGGAATGCTAATTGTTTCACATGACGCCTGCGAAAGCAAACCGCCTGACCCGAGAGCTGAACTCACAAATATCTGACTTAATATCTGTGGACTCTAAGAGCGACTGATAATCCTTACACCTGCACACTGCAAACATTACATGTTCTTTCACATTTAAGCCTATTTCTGTTCACGAACAGCTGTGCGTAAACAGTGCATGCCTCAAGGAGAATGGCGCACTCCTATGAAGCTAAAAAAACCTGGAGAGAGATAAAAGTTGAGCCTTCATATTGAGTACTTATTTATTAGTTGTGGCTTGTTACTGTTTAAATTTTACGTGGATTACTTTGTTATTATTATATCATTTTATTATACATGTAAATCTCGATATTTAGTAAACCATTTTTGTTCTTTGTATTTTCAGCAAGCTCACCAAAACCTCCCCAGAACGTGAAGGTGGTGCAGCAATATGTGAGAAGTCACAGTGTGAGAGCCGAGATCCAATGGTCTATGCCAAACAGTGAGTACCTTTAGTACCTGAGAGCGTCAGTCTATCTTATTTTCTTAACTTGTTTACTTTTTTTTCAGACTGACTTAGATTTGACTGTGTATGTCTTATGTACCCAGTTCAGTGCGTGCATAAGTAAAAGCAGGTTATGGTAAAAACAAAACAAAACTGTTATGATGATGATAATATACCAATGTTTGTATGAATGACATGTCCATCCCGAAATCGAGTCATTTCCGACGTATTCATAGGTCTTATTCTCTATGTAATGAACTATCCATACGTGCGAACTGATGAACTCATGAAAAACATGACGTATCGAATGGGTATTAGCAATGGATATTGATCATCTTCATAACCATGAAAAATAACCGCTGTTTCATTATACCGTTTCAAGCCATGAACTACCAAAATTTTCATTATGATGGAAATAAGAGTAATAAGAGAAAATAATAAGAAACATGAGGTGTCCTTTTTATATCTGATCTGCCATGCTATCCCTAATGACATCCTCGAAGCCTGACCTATAGTAGGTCTAATGTTCCAGACCTGTCAGCTACTGGTCTCTAGGTTGTCTCTTTTTCGGCCGGCCCTCTTAGTGGCCTGTTAATTTGATATGGGACGGTAATGTAAGATGCTACATCTTATTTACCACACAGACCCTTATTTGATATTGTAAAGGGGAGAACAACTTTCATAGGTATTTTCAGTTCTGTCACGTGACCAGGGAATTGTCGTTCACTCGTTGATTTGCTTACATACGTTGCGCATACCGGACTGCAATTTATGAATGGTAATAGCTATGCAAGCGTAGAGTATGTAATCAAACCAATGTGTGAGTGACAATCTTCTGGTTACGTGACGAAACTGAAAATCCCTAACTGGCAAATAGTACACGTACTCGCTGGGAGCGCTTTCTGTCGTTTTGGGATATTGTGCAGCGACAGTCTTTTGGTTACGTGACGGAACTGAAAATCCCTAACCTAGCAAATAGTACACGTACTGGCTGGGGGCGCTTTCTGTCGTTTTGCCTGGATTATTGTGCAATAGAGGATTGAATGATCATTATGTATGAACACGGCACTCTAATCCTTCCACCAGTCAGCGTGCTTAAATTGAGGAAGTGACAGGTTCTAGGCTTTATTTCCGACATTTGCCGGACTTGCGGTATTCGGCTCCTGCTCCTATCCATCAGGATAAGCCCCTGGGAGAGTCCCATGATATTGTGCTTAAATCACACATAATCTAAAAGCGTACTTGGACTTTCTGACACTGGCACCGTGTATATCTGAATGTTTGAATTCTTCCTTGTACAATATTATTTATTTATAGGGCTTTACCGCCTAGAACAGGAGGAGGATTAGAAAAGATATAGAACACTTGAGAATTCCAGCGCAGTGAAAATGTCCATGATCTGTCATAAATTTGGTTTTTCTTGCTTAACTATATCCCTAGACACTCACGCATAGAGCAGGAGTAGGATTAGAAAAGAGGAAGCACAGACGAGAGAATTCTGGGCAGTGATAATGTCTATGAGCTGTCCCAAATTTGGTTTTTCTTTCTTAAGCCTATCCCTAATCCTGCCCATAACCCTTGACCAAGCTCTAGGCGAAATGATTTTGAGCCCATACCGCGAACAACAATCATAATGTTGTCTTTTTTTATTTTCACAATGTATGCTCCCTGTGTTAAGAAGATGCATGGCAAAACTCGAACGGAAATAGTCATGCAAAAGCGTTATGGACACATTGTAAGAAATCGACTCAGCTCATGGGAATGCTCTGTATGGCATGGGAATGCTTTATACGGCAATATTTCTTCGATCTAGATTTGAATTATGTAGGGTATTTGGGAGTGGATTTGAAAGGTAATGTGGAGAGAAAGGAGGGAAGCTTGAGAGATGACTTCCCAGAGCCTGGCCGGTGTAAAACCATTAGCCATTGAAACTGGGAGTTAGGTGCGGGGCTGGCTAGGGGGAAAAGTAGTGTACCAGAAAGAATTCTGATGCTCTGCAGCAAGAAGTGTTTTACCAGAATTCAGTGTATGACGATAGAGGGTTACGTTCATAGAGAGATGAAGGTTAGAAATAGAGACTTCCAGAAAAGGAGGATTTTATAGATGTCTCAAACAGGAACAGAAATGTGAAGACTATCTGGATTTATTTTCATGTCGTATCAGAAGTACAATCACAAAATTGAGGACATACAATCATAAGCTATCGGCAGAAACGGGGAGGTAGGAGGGAAAAGAGCAAGAGAACAGAAAATTAAATTTTTGCACTTGTCTAGGAAATGAATTCCATGTTTTATTTGCATGTGAGCAATCAATAATTGAAACGCAGAGATTTATAGATAGAAGATTTTACGTACGACTTAACGGAGTTGTTTGAGAGTAGGAAACGAATGTTTTAAATAGATTAGCAAAAACTGTGTTACACAAATTTCAGTAAAGGTATAAAGGCTATTTAGTTATTAGAAAACATGAATTAGTATAAGGACTAAATGATTATGAGTGTAAGTGAGTAGTCCATTATTAGTAAATGTAAAACGAACCAGTTCCTTGTGAACATAATATGTGAATGTACGTGTGAACATGTGTGAATTTAGTAGTTTTAGTGCTTTAAATGTCTTTGTGCTGTCCCGTCGTATTTTATCCTTGTACCACAATTGTCGTCTAGGCTTACCGTAATAAACGTGTTAAACTTGTTGAATATAATGTATATATGGCACAATATTAAATAATATATAGTCCGTAAACTTTGCTTTGTGCAAGCTGTTCATCGAATTACTCAAGAACCCGCTGTTAGATTTCTCTGAATATTTGCATCAACTTATACTTTCTTATGGACGTTACAGATATTATTTTTTGTCAACAGAATAATAACGGGTATCTAAATTCCCTTCTTTAATCTATATAAATTGGATCGTTCTGGGTTATTTTTATCAATAAGGAGATTTACAGTACAAAAATTAGACGTTAGAGGGTGAAAAATCGACCTGGGGCGTATCTGTGATCTACTAAAATGGAGATATCAAAATGATCAAATCTAACGTGACAAGGCTAACATACACACAAACAAAAGGGTGAAAATAATGCAATTATGTATTGGTATCCTCACTTTAAGGTGAAGTGGTGACTCACAGTCTCTTGTTAACTTTCCCCTACCGAATCACTCGTAAACGATATCATATTATCATATCCCAGCGCATGTTGCACTCGCAGTGCGGGGTTCGAAATCTTGTGATACAGGTGACCACGCCTAGCCTCTTTACAAAAGTAGTTGTACAAAGGTAGGGTGATCCGTTGCAATGTTAAACATTTTACCTTCAAAGACATATTTATTTAGACAAAACAGCAGAGCCGCCGATGACTAATGTACGTCTAAATGAGAAACAGTATGAGCGTCACACATTAACGCGTTCAATAAAGGTGCTCCCTCGTGCTCATGAGTACATACGAAGGTTTTTACATGCACATGCCATTGTAATGATTTTAAAAAATATATAAAGGGAAAAAGTGTACACGAAGTTTTGAACGGAACATGGAAATGATGTGTTCTACTATGGTAAACATATCGTCGGTGTGATTCAACACTTCTGTAACTCACAGCAACGTAATTTTACATGAAAAGCAAAAAATCGATGTAACTGGTAATATGAATGTACGATACAGGAATATTTCACAATGCAATAACTCAGTTACTTTGCGCCCGATCGGGCTAATATTTTAATACAACACGGACAGAAATCGGTACTAACGGAAATTGAAAAAAAAGTGGGAATAGAATATTTTGTGGGTTACCGGAGTGTTGTCCCACACCGACGATATGATACTTTGTAATGTACGACGTGATAGATTATCGAGAATATTTTACTAATAAATGATAAAGAAATTTCTAAATTACCAAATGCTGATCATTGAAATCAGTATTTTCATAACGTCCAGACCCATACAGGGGCTGATGCAAAATTTTAGAAACATCTAATGGCAGGTTTTTGAGTAATTCGGTAAAAGGTGTGCACAAACCAAAGTTTACGTACTATAGTAAAGGATGACTGATGTATAATGACATGACAAGCTGCTTCAACAAGTTCAGCTAGTCTGGGCAATGGCTGTAAAAATAGTTTTTTTTTGTCTACAATGGCGGCTCGTCATTAAGTGCGATCCATGCAGTGGAGAGCAAAATTTAGCTAGAAAAAGAGAAATTAATTTTGAAAAGTACAAATATTAAGCCCAACCCAGTTGCTCTTATTCTGTTATGTTTTATGCACGAACTGTTTTGTTATTAATGTTATGCTCATGACACAACCACACACGGCCTTCGTTTTGCCCGCTTGTATAATAGGCTTAGTTGTCCAAACTACAGTGACAAGTGTAGCCCCTCTCATTATCGTGCATGGAAAATAGGTCCGCCCACAGCTGACAACGCAGAGATCAGTTGAAGTTTCTCTGGTAACTTAGACCTTGTGTTAGGTCCATCACACAGTAAACTCCGAGGTAGTTGATAAGTATACTGGCTTGGCATTGTTGTATATATGTATATTTAATTAATTAATTAATTAATTAATTATAGAGATGTTTCAGTTTACATTGAATACTGAGAGGCTAATTTTTTTTATTTATTTACTACCGGTAGTGAAATCTGCGGGTTTATTGTGTGAAGCAAAACAACCGTAAAAACAACATCTACAACATTTACACTGCTCCTTTTTTAGTAATTCTTCTGCCCAAACACGTCATTGTGTATAACTATAAATATATCGGTTGATTTGAGACGACAAAAAAATAATGCCAAAAGATTTTTCTTGACGTCAGCATTTTAAAAAACCGCCCATATTCGATGAATTTGGCCTCAAAACACTAGCTTGGCTGCAGACACCACAATAATAATGACGTCATGAACGTGGAAGCCAACGTAAAAAATGGAATAGGTCTTTCGGATATGGGAAAATCCATTTTCTTCATATTTTAGGATGACAGTCAGAAACTTCGTTGCTCACTAACACCCCCCCCCCCCCCCCNTTTCAAAGGACCAAATATGGTGGACTTGTGACTTACCCAGCAATTTTTGATAAAATCGGTGGAGAAATTAACCCCCACAGCGTGAATGGGAGGAAGCGTTACTTGGGTATTGGTACAGCCAAGTTCTGAACTAATAGAAAGCATCAGTTTTCGCTGGTGGTTCGTGCGACGTAAGTCATGTTCATTCTATTGAATCTGATCCTTTTCTAACCATTATTATGTTCACTCTGGCGATCAACTCTGCGACGTACATATTCTCGACTCGGCATCTGATACGAATGTCGTCAGTTGGTTTCAGTTTCGGGGACCGGAAGTTAACATTCACGGCGGACCGCAAAAATTAATGATGTATGACCATTTAAAAACACCGAACGGGGACCCTATCCACGAAACAAAGGAAATTTACATAATTATCAAAATAATACTTACGGACCGTTTAAGGCTAAAGGCTAAAAAAATACCAAAAGAAACACATTTAGACTAAAAGGTAGGTGTATACAAAATCTTAAATTGGTTGGTACACAAATAGTCGAGATAAGGCTCCTACAAATTTCACGAGTTTATTTACAACTTATTTATGTATTTATTTATCTATTTATTTATTACTTGTCCGCGGCACAATTACTGGAATGCAAAATATCACATACATTCTCGTATCCAGACTTATGCCAGCTCTCGGGACTCCATCCTCTCAATACCCAGTAGGCCTGATCACGCTAGGACTTCCCCAGCTCCCTGGGGAGCATAAAGTGCCACTGCCATTTACGACCACTGATCACTAGCATTGTGACAATATTTTCCACTGCCTGAGGAAAATGTGAGTGAATTGCTTTCCCAAAGCACTTACAACATAATCCTATTCTGGAATCGAACCCGCGACTCTTTGATCTTGAGTCCAACGCTGTAACCATTCGGCTACCTTGCCCCAGGGCAGCTTCAACAACATCCTCCTCTTCCCCTCCCCCCAAAATAATGATTCAACATCCGATTCATTTTGATTGCCTGCTTTCATTCTGTCCTACGGGGAGAGTTTAGGTCTGATGACTGTCGGCCGTAAAATTCTTCAGACCTTTCCGCATAAAAAATGGTTAATCGGAATTTTTGGGATTTTTTTAAAAACCATAATTCCAAATTATGGGAAAGAATAAAAGAAGATAATAATATATGTCAAATACCATTATTATCAGCATGTACACCATTGGCTCCTATATAGTGTGAGTGCGCACGCACATATGTGTGTGTGTATATGTGTGCGGGCGCATGTGTATGTGTATTTATGTGCATACGGGTGTGCCTCAGTGTGTGTATGTGTGTGTGTGTGCGTGNATAATTCCAAATTATGGGAAAGAATAAAAGAAGATAATAATATATGTCAAATACCATTATTATCAGCATGTACACCATTGGCTCCTATATAGTGTGTGTGCGCACGCACATATGTGTGTGTGTATGTGTGTGCGGGCGCATGTGTATGTGTATTTATGTGCATGCGGGTGTGCCTCAGTGTGTGTATGTGTGTGTGTGTGCGTGTGTGTGTGTGTGTGTGTGTGTGTGTGTGTACGTGTGTGTGTGTATGTGTGTGTATGTGTGAGTGCGCGCGCCCGCGCGAGCCAGGGTGTATCCCTCCAATCCAACGTTAAAAAAAACAAAACAATTGGCATTAGTAGCTTCAGTGAAGTAATCAACTTATCACACAACCAGCAAAATACCCGCATGGCTAGCCGTTCATCGTCTTATTCCGGCCTAGGTTACATAACGACTGGCTTGCTGGGAGCGGAAAAGGTCAGAAAAACGTTTTACTCCTTTGGTTACATGTGAATGAAGGATGACTGAGGTGGGGAGGGTGCAGATGGCTTATGAATCTGATGAATATTTTAGAAATTTTTCTTTTTGCGAGGAGCAGATTTCTGCGAAAAGTCGGAAGTGGCTTTTTGCGAGGTTCCAGTTTTCGAAAGCTTCGCTTGATGGTTGTCTCATGTGTGCAAGAGCGCAGAAGTCTAGATTAATCCGGTAAAATATGTTACATGATTGCAAGATTGGACGGGTAGTAACAAAAAATAAATGCATTTGCTTTTCCGTCCTTAATAAATTCTTAACAGCGTCAAACCCTCTGACAATTGTGAACGAGACTTTCTCTGCGGGCAGTAATTTTTCATGAGATAAACTTAATTTCCGAAATTCGCGAAAATTAGAACCTTGCAGAAAAGCCCAAATATCCAGAACCCGTATATCACATTTCGGACATCTTTCTCTTCTGTACACTGATACTTTCCAAGGATATTGATCGGCACACCCGTTTCTGCCCTGTTCCGTATCACGTATAAAAACTGACAGTGTATTTTTTTCTCCACAGATGTCGGATGTTACTTCAAGCTGTATTGGATGACACCGAAGGAAGGATCATTTCATTCTCGTGAATTAAGGGTAGACTACTGTTTTTTTCTCTTTAGATTTCTCTTGTTCTGCGCCGCATGTCTGGTTTTTGTTTTCCCCTACATCCTGATTGCTTTATGTTCTGTTTGTGTTAGGAACTGATGGGGCGAATGATCCATTAGCCTCCTACTACCCCATCGCCTCCTTTTCTTGTCCTCATTTATCCCTCCTCCCACCTCACTCACTCACTCACTCACTCACTCACTCCCCTTCCCTTCCCTTTCCCTCCCCTTTAATCATTAGTATCAAAGCAAAATTGTTCCATTCAATCCAACAGGAATGGGTTGGCTACAAGTACGAACTAAGCAACCTTGCCTTTGATGGCGAGTACAGATTGGAGATACAGTCATACGACCGCTATTTCCGGACGCCTAGCGAAAAGGTGACTGTGGAGTTCAACACACTGAGCTGTCTTGAATCAACGAATTACAATTACCACTCATGCGGTGAGTTACCGATATGTACTGGAATCAACGTTTTGCTTTAACGTGTCTGACACTCCTATACACCCTTTTTCCTCTATAATGAGCTATTTTCACTTATAGACTAATGAGCTCATAGTAATTTGGTGACATCGGCGCTTGGAAATACGGCATGATGATAGAAGTTAATGGAAAGTGAGTACATTAATGTGGAGGAAAGTAACTATAGGGATTATATGTGAGAAGATGCGAGAACGATGACGCACAAAAGACACAGTCACTTGCATGAGAGACCATGAGAAAGTGGCTAGAAAAGGAAGATGACTGATGTGTATATTAACCATTAATTCTAGAGCATAATAATATGTTTCTTCTTTCCTCCTTTCTGTTTTATTCCTCCATTTCTTTTTTTCCTTTCTCTCTCTTTTCTCACATCCTTGCCTTTGTCTTCACTTTTTTTGATTTGTAATAATATGTATTGAAGTTGTGTTATTGGCCCAGAGCCTAATAAAGACTTTGAATCGTGAATCTTGAATCTATGATCCTCATGACATCATGCAGCGCACCAACTGCTCGTCTACAACAATCACCTTTTTATTCCATATACACGACCACTTTTACTTGTGTAGAGAACATGAGATTCACAGATATCTCAAAGTACTTTGTTTATGCACTGTTTACAAAGTTTCATTGTTCTGAAGCCTCTAAAAAGCTTTGACGTCACTTCGCAGAGATCAAGGTAAAAACACCCTACTGAGATGCTCAACAGTCTTTCTCTGGGATGTCAGAATACATCTTCTTGAATTGCCTTATTTACACACTTTCATTTTTCTCTGAAGCCTCTAAAAAGCCTTGACGTCACTTCGCAGAGATCAAGGTAAAAACACCCCACTGAGATACTTAGCAGTCTTCATCTGGGATGTCAGAATACTTCCACTTGAATTTTTATTTCACAGCATACAACAACTGAAAACCATGAGGCATTTTACTCAATAGAAAGACAGGACAGTGTACAACACTTTCACCTCTTTAAGGTTTTCTTATTAGGAAAGGTAGAAACTAGCCTTGTCACATCACCCTTGTCATATCTATTCTGCCTGACAGCTCCGGATCCACCCGTGAATTTCAACTTTAAAGTGATGTCACCGTACGACGTGAATGGCTCCATCTACACCAATGTGGCCTTGAGCTGGGAGCCCCCAAGTCACGTGAGCTGGCACAATACAATTGAGAAGTATCTCGTAGCCTGGAGGAAAAACCCAGATATTAGATACATTGAACTCATCAAGCCGGACAGGGGAGTGGTGGAGGTCAGTGGGGTAAGCGCTATTCTTAGGTTTTCTTGGAAAATAATGATAACAGTGATATTCTGTTCAAAACTAGAGCATGGTGAGGCACCGTGTATCACAGACAACAGCAATGCTAACTGGCGTTGTTGCCTGTCATTCCTGAGCTCTGTAGAGGTGGGCCTGGTGGCTCGATGGGCGTGGAATTAACCGCGATGCACTATGGAAACCGAGATGAGGCTTTGTTGGTAGGAACGGGTGATACAATAATATTGTATTAGATGATGAAATTGAGGATTTTACTTTGCAGGCTTTCCCAACTTA
This sequence comes from Ellobium chinense, assembly GCA_033807755.1. Taxonomy (NCBI): domain Eukaryota; kingdom Metazoa; phylum Mollusca; class Gastropoda; order Ellobiida; family Ellobiidae; genus Ellobium; species Ellobium chinense. Next base: position 213,326 of record JAWQUT010000094.1, read on the forward strand.
GTGCTTTTATTGGGCATTTGTCATATCCATGTCCACTTCTTAATATCTACCCCTCCTCAAGATTTATCCACCTTCGGGTATGCTTGGGTACACAACACCCTGAAAGGTGGATTTAGAGTTCGGGGGGGGNGGGGGGGGGGGGGTCCTTGGGCATGAGAATGACACAAGGCCCCCTTTCACACCGTACGAAGTTCTTGACTTAGACAAACTCTGTCATAAGCCAATATAAGCAGCAAGTTTATTAATAAAAAAATGAATAGTGGTCCAGATCCTCTTCACTAAAATCCCCTCGTTCTTCCTCTCCTTCCTTTGTTTCTCACTTTCTATTCTCTCTTCTTTTTATCGCTATTACTTTTTTTTTCCTCGTCTTTCGACGCGGGATCCCCTACCTGCGCGGAGTCCTGGGCATGTGCATATCATACCCGTCCCTACATCCGCCACTGTACGCCGTTATGGTAATGGTGGAGGAGGAGGAGTGAAATGCATCTAAAGAAACCTTCTCCTCAAAAATAAATCTAGGGCGTATTGGCCCGCGGAAATATGCGGCAACATTTGGGAATTAGTATCCCTAGAAATTTTTTTCAAATTTTTTATACATTAGGTTCAACAGCTTAAAAAAAAGGTATCAGCGTTTCAAAGAATGCGGCTGCAACACATAAAAAGCCAGTGTTTTTTTTTTTTTATGGAGATGTGTCAGGATGAGGCATTTCAGATGGGTGAGACTAACTGCTGAAAAGAAGGTGCAAAACGTCATGGTGACAACTTGCACTCCCTAACTCTTAATTTTTTTTTAGTGTATTTTTCAGCGGTAAAAATCCTGCATATGTAGTTTTCCAGGGTAAGCTAGTTTTTGGACATTGAAGTGAAAGCAACTTGACGCCTGTCAAGTCGCTTTTATTTCATTATCCAAAGACATGCTCACGTTTGTTAAGATTCAGATAATAGTAAAATGACATTGTCATTCCACTACGGCAATAACATGTGAAATGCAATTTTGAAAGATGATCAGAAATGTGAAAAAAGAGAGATTTCATCAAAATGTGCTGACATTATTTTAATGATTAAAGAAAGAAGAATCAGGAGGCAAAGATCATGTCACAACTACGTCACTGATTAAAATTTAATAGCATTTCTCATCTAGCAAAGGTTTTATATTCCGCCAGCATAAAAGTGATAGCGCGAAGGAAAGAATGATTAGCCATATTATTTTAGAAGAAGCAAACACCTTTTCTTGTAATAGTGGCACTGCCACTGCTGCTATAGCAACAACTACTACAAAGCTCTGATATAAACAAATAATCTTTTCACAACCCCTCAGTGATCAGCCAGATATTAGAAGGAGAAAATACTCTTTGACAAAATTGTATTAAAAATAAATATAAGGACAAAAGATAACAATGAAACGGTAAAATCAGCTTATATATATATAAATCTTGATGGAAATATGTTTCATAATGCCATCGATAATCTACATTTCATTCATGCTAATACATACATACTACATAGCACATATAATACACAAACTACAACACTCTCACAAATCAGATCTAAAAATCATTCATTACCAATTCTCTAGCCTTTGATACACATTGTTCTCCTCGCATTTTCTGACACTGTTTTCTTGTGGTCTGAGGAAGGATTTAGTTATTAAAATGGACGGAGTCTGCGAGTTCTGGTCTATGTATTCATGCTTACTCTCTCTATGCCTGTAAAAAAAATATGTCCACTGTAGCTGTGTACAGTTCACTTTATGCAGTAATGTCAGCACGCAATGTAGGTTATATTACCTCCGCACTATAACATTATTCTTACCTTCCTTTGCTTGTAAGTAACTTTTTCTTGTTTTAATGACAGGTTTGTGTTTGTGAACTAGACTATATAGCTCAAATAGTTTACCAACCGATTTGCTAAAATTAACTGGAAATTTATGACTTGGTAAATGTAAGATTCCCACCAAATTTTGGTACGTCTCAAATCAAGAAGACATTATATAAAAATGTAGTTTGTATCTTTAAAGTGGTCACGAACATTGATAGGTACTCCGTGTTTTTTACCCTTCTTGTAAAAATTAGTGCCATCAAAAAGCTTCAAGACAAAAATCAGTGAGAGATGACATTACGAAAGTACACATTTTAAAGATGGGACAGACTGCGAGACTAGTAGTGCACACCTTCGATTTCATTAGAAAAGACCGGAACCCGGAACTAACATCATAATCACCTTATAACCACTAGGCGGAAGCCTGCCAGCCTTCAGTTCATCTTCAGTACACTGTTGCAGTCGCTGTGATGGAATGCATGAACTCTAAAATTGAAGCCAGACAAAATAACGAAATTCAATAATTGTCCAACACGAAAGACTCTAAATCTTATTCCCAGAACAACAAAAAAATGTACTCTAGTGTGAGTTCTTGCTTCATGGAGGTAGATTATAATGCGGACGTGTAGGTGTAGAACCATTCACGTAAAATTTATTGTTAAGCTTTCATCACTTGATGCCAAACTCCTCCAATGATAATAGATCTAAACACCACAGCTAAACAGAGGAATGAACGATGTAAAAGCTAAGAGACGGAACAAGCAAATGAAGATTGAGAGAGAAATAGGAATGAAAACGGAAAAAGAGATGCATCATTGGTGATCTTTATCTACTTATTTATATATTTATTTAGTTACCTCAGGTACCAAATTTTTAGAAGATAAACAACTAGGTGGCCCTGAAAAGGGCCGTCAGGTGGCTGGCAGCGGTCTTCTTCCTTCTGGTCATCTAGTAAAAACGGTTGCTCTCAGGATCCACGGCAGTGGTCCGTCATCCAGACTAGTAAGAGCGTTTGCTCTGTTCGGTTACGGACGACTGAATGTGATCCACTCTGCTATATAATGAAATTGGCGAACCTTCGAGTAGGCAGCGTTCAGTTGTTATCAATAAAATTGTTGTTAAAAATTTTAACATCACATTTACTGCAATAGGAAGATGTTACTAACCGGAAGCAGTACACCGTTAAACATACTATAAACAAGAGAACGCAGCCTTCTCGGAGGTTCGCCAATTTCAATATATAGCAGAGTGGAATACATTTAGTCGTCCGCCGCCGAACAGAGAAACCGCTCTTACTAGATGACGGACCACCGCCATGGATCCTGAGAGCAACCGTTCTTACTAAATGACCAGAAGGAAGAAAACCGCTGCCAGCCACCTGACGGCCCTTTTCAGGGCCACCTCTTTGTCTGTCACTCTCTCTCTAATACTTTCAGTCTCTCATTCTCTCTCACTCTCTCTCATTCTCGCTCTCATTCTTTCTCTCTCTTTCTCTCTCACTTTCTTTTTCTCGCTCTCTCTCTCTCTCTCTCAAACGTTCTCTTACTCTCTTGCTCTTCCTGAATATAACAATATGATTTGTCCCATGTATATGTATCACTATACATCTTCGTGGTATGATGATGCTGTTATTGTTTCTTGTATTTTGTTTTGTTTTGTTTTTGAGGTTCTTGCTATTCTTGTCTAGTCGTTGTTGTGATGTTGTTGTTGGTGATATTTTTGCAGTATCCAGTTGAGATTTGAGGCATGGAACGGATGGGTCCTATCCAAGGGCCCCCTACTTTTGGAGCTTCTCCCCCCCCTCCAACCCCCACAGACGGAAGATGATAAAATTAAAATATGTATGGAACGAAGGAAGAGATTTGTGAAAAGAAAGAAATTAGAGAGAGAGAGAGAGAGAGAGAGAGAGAGAGAGAGAGAGAGAGAGAGAGAGCTTTTCTCGCCTCATGACGTCAAGCAGCACGAGTCACGGTGGCATATAGAGGGTATAAATTCCATTTCAGCCATGGTCACTCACAAACGGTCAGGCGGAAGGAAAATGTACGCGGTTAAAAGCTTTTTAAACCACAATGTCGATAGGCTGTGAAGCACATATTTGCTCCTGTCCCTTTAAGGTACGAAAACGGAAATGTTTTTATTACTGTTGGGTCTATAAGGTTTTAGACGGAAGATGACTTATCTAGGAGCTCATGCCAAAATACTTGCCACACACCTTACCCTGCTAGCAACAACCATTAAGTTTAAACTTAAATGACTAAACCTCATCAATTCTGCGTCTACAAATGTATCTGCATCTATCTAAGGGTTTGAAATTTAAATCCAACCCCATTTCCCGCTCCCTTTGGTCAGTTTTCTAACTTAACAGGACTGTTTAAAATTTCATATTTTTATGCCAGGTGCTGTATGCATCTTCATACCTCAGGTAGGATTGGTCTGGCTCGTTAAGCCTCTCTGTTACCATACACCTCACGCGCCTTAAAAGAATAAAAATATTCGCTTGTATAAAACACACTGCATTGTTGTCAGCCCCGTTGTTAGCGTTGATTGTTTGTCTGACTTAAAGGAGTTGTGTCCCTAATAAAACTAGAAATGAATGACATACCTCACAAAGGTTATGACGTGCGAGACAGGGTGAAGTCTTCGTCATAGACTACCTTGAAAAGGATAGGACAATAAAAGCCGGATGTTTTCTCTGGCAAAATACGCATACACATGATGATATTTTAGCAAAATATAATGAACATATTACTAGGTTCAGAGATATTATTTTATGTTAAGAATCAGGGATAACAAATCATTGTTCACAACCTATTTAAGATTTTATTGGAGCAATATTTTTGCGAGCAATTTTCATGGAAGTTGATTAAAATGTCAAGTAGGGTCAATTAGAAAATCTAAGCATAGTCTAGAAACAAAGTCTAATTTAGTAAAGCGTGTATCGAATCGAATGAACGTATCTCTCAAAGTATGTGAGTAGCTCCAAAACATTTCCACTTTAGCTGTAAGCCTTGGCACTATGAGTTTTTGCTTCTCGTGGCATGAGCGTGTCAGCGAGAGAGCCCCAGCTGGCTAACGTCACGTCCTACATATTGAAAAAAAACAACAACAACGGTTTTGTGGGTTTGTAAAGCCCAATCAATGCTCCCGTCTTTTTTTGGGCGGGAAGGTGGGCGACTGGCTGGTTCGAAGACCGTACTCCGGCCTAACAACCCACGTTTAGAAGAGAAAGGAAGCTGGAGGTGGCTTTGGCAGTCAAGGGCACCCAGGAAGCACCACGGCTGAAAAATGATCAAAGTGATCTCCAAATTTTGTCCGTGGAACACAAAACCAATCTGATAACTTGCCAACGTCATCAATCGGGAGGTCACCTGGGAAAATTAGATGTTAAAGTGCACATCAAGCACAACAGTTGTCGATGGTAGTAATCGGCTTCGTGTGGCGATTACTGAAAATGATGTTCCTTGGGCTAAAATTGTTGTAGTGACCTAGTTCATGAATCTATTATGCCACTCGGTATTCTTACACACACACACACACAAATGTAATCTATAGAATATGAGGTTGGGAGCGGGCAGGGGGGAGGAGAAGGAGGGTGGAAACAAAATCTCAGTATACAATTTTAGTTTCAAAAGCTGGAACTGATGCTCTTCTATGATTTAAGACTCATGCTCCTTGTGTATACATTTAAAGTGGGATCTCAGTATCAAATATTCATCAGTATATGTATACCTTGTCATTAGGTATGAATTTCACATGCACTGATTCATTTTTGTTCTGTGCATCTTATGTTAAATATACCACAGTGGTAAGTACCGGTATATTTTCTGCATACACAAAGGGTATACTTTATATCAAGGTTCCACTGTAAATAAGTATGGGTGTTAGAGACACGAGTATGGTTATCCAGGAAATCAGAGACACAGGGCTATGGTCATCTCAGTAAGTCAGAGACATAGGGCTATGGTCATCCAGGAAGTCAGAGACACAGAAATATGGTCATACAGGAAGTCAGAGACACAGAAATATGGTCATACAGGAAGTCAGGGACACAGGGATATGGTCATCCACGAAGTCAGAGGCACAGGGATGTGGTCTTTCAGGACGTCAAAGACACAGAAATAATATGATCATCGAGGTAGTCAGACAGGAAGCTCTAACAACTGGTGAGGCAAGGGCTGTGTAAAACATGAAAGCATACCCTGCAGTTGTCTCTGAATTGGAATGACGTACATGACATGGCATCCTTAAGCTGAGCTTCATAATCCGATTGGACTATGATATTATTCTCTCGACAGACGCAAACCTTCAGAAGAGAGCAAAACTAGTGACGCAAGTTGCCTTAGTGTCATGGAAAACAATTTTTTAACCCCTGCTGTCAGCACATAATCAGACGGCACTCCTACAAAGACGGCGTGAACTCCATCAAAGCAGACCGCTGTCTTCCCATTTAGATATTATGTTTTTGTTCTCTTCAATATCTTTAGCAGTGATTTTGACCAAGGTCGCAGAGCTTCATGCCAGCCATCATGAGTAAATTAAAGGGTGAGTAAAAGAAATTCCAAGTCCGGTTGATGTTATTTCACGTAAGAAACACAACATATTTCCATCGACTTATGCAATCAAATAATCCATTTAAAATTATGAAATAAGGTAAATCTAAGGTACTTAGGTCGTGACTTTTTTTGTTTCATTTCATGACGTTGTATTCTTTTTTAACTTTTGGTAATAATTTGATATTTCTTTACATCCGTCATTGAAGGCACCAAACTATAGCTTTCAACGACTAATAAAATCAATACATCGGTAATCGCCCTGAGCCATAATTATGTCGTCGACCGCGAAATGAAACCTCCTAAAACCGTTTGGAAAATTTTACAGACGGAAAAATAAGTTCCATCTCTTAACTTAAATAAGAAGGTTTGCTTGTTAGTGAGGGAAGGAGGATTGTGCATGATAAAACAGTCTAAAGTCTCGTATAAAGAGGTTTTATCGCGCGGATTTGTGTCAGTAAAGCTGGTTATCATCTAAACATATTTCTAATCAAAATTATAAAGACGAGACCCTAGGTAGCCTATGTCTGAAAACAATAGTTTAAATGTAAGAAAATTGTGGGTATACAGGACCTATAATTTAGGGGTTATCAGATTTTCCCTCTTCTTTAAACCTTCTGGAATCAGCAGATGAAGAAACCTGTCAGGCATGATAAAACCTGCCGTAAAGTAATGAAGAGGTTTGATATCCGCGTTCTGTGGGTTTGACGGATAATGAAGTTTGCGGTCCAGAATGTTTTAATTATACTTTTAAATGAAATCTGGGCGTAATGTTTTGAGGGCAAGGTAGATGGGGAGGGGCAGGGAGGGTTGAAGAGGACCTGAACAGTAGATTTCAGCGAGGGGACAAATGATGTCTGTCAAAAAGCGACTTTGTAAGGTTTGATCATATATGTCTTTATGTATCTGGAGGTCATGTGAGTGTATGATATATTTAGGGTAGCGCTTAGACATTACGTTGTCTCGCTCACCTTTTTCGTTAATCATTACACTTTGCAAGTTCTCCAACCACTCACTAGTGTTTAATGTTTGCAAAATGCACTTTCTGTTTCTTAGACTCTTGGCACATAATTTAAAGTGCGGTCTTCAGAAACCGTCATGTGCATGTTCATCTAGTTCTTCTGATTTATATATTTTTTTTCTAGGAATGGAGGAAGGGTAGGGGGAAAATCCCGAATTTTCCTTTGAGAGCGAAACAAAGATAGGTGTGTTAGATCTAGGTTGTCGGGATATGCGCATATATCCCAAAGTGTCTTGAAATCAGTCCAGCGTGGCTAGGAGACAGCTAAAAAGGAACGGTGAATAGACTATCTTGAGTGGCAAGTTAGAGGTTCGAGTCTGTCTTGTAGCAGGTCACTAAGACAAAGATGTCACTAAGCTTTTATAGTATCATGTTAGCTAGAGACGAGAGAGAGAGAGAGAGAGAGAGAGAGAGAGAGAGAGAGAGAGAGAGAAGAGAGAGAGAGAGAGAGAGAGAGAGAGAGAGAGAGAGAGAACGATACGGAAGGGGAAGTAGCTGCGGTCATTCAGGGAAGGAGTGTGCATAGTGTACAACAATGCCTAACTCATGGGCGCCACAAGGATGTGCACTGTCCCCTGTACTTTACACCCTATGTACCAAAGATTGTCAAAATATTACACAATAGCACCGGACCATTGATTAAATTTGCATTTTACTTTTGATCTGACGAGGAATATCTTAACAAATATACTTTACACATGGTGTGATGATAATTACTTTCTCGTAAAAAAGTTGGTGAACGAAAGAAACGGTTATCGATTTTAGAAAGAAAAAGAGTCGTTTTGCAACCCTGACTACAAATGATCAACACGTAAACGTTGTAAACTGTTATAAATATCTGGGCGTTACCAGCGACAGCAAGTTGTCATGTCATGACCATGTGAATGAAGTTTAAAAATAAAAATCAGTCGCTCAGTTTTCTGGGGAAATTCAGCTCATTTGAAATTCATGTTGCAGGAGCCAAATTGTAAAAGACGCATTGAGCCATTTAATAAAAAATTCTCTTTGAACCACAGGAACAATCCGAGATGGCTAAAACTAATCTGCAGGTCTGGCGCCACCACTATGCTCAAACTAATAATACTGTTTACAGTGGGGGTCTTTTATTTAGATTTTTCACAATTTAAATTACAATGAAACAGGGTAAAAATATGGCCTTCGTTTGCAGACCACAGGTCAGCATAAATGACAGCTGAAGCCATTGTGGAACACTGCTTGTAACAATGATTTTTTTTACAAATTCAGGATTGAATTTCACCATTTCACCACTTCTGCGGTGTCGTTTCACGTTACATGATTATTTCTATACAGAAATTATGATTATTATTATTCTATACAGAAATATTTTTTTAATATTCTTTTTGAACTTTTATACTCTGGTAGTACATTTTTTTTTCAAACCAATCAAGCTCCTGTAATCTTCAGAGTAATCTGGTTAACTTGTTCTACATTGCGACACTTCAGAGTGTTATTATATTTGATATATGTTGCTTGGGTGGAAACGTTACAGCAAATGACAAAATGAAGATAAAATTATAATAATATCATGAACAAAAACAAACAAAGAAAACAAAACAAAACAAAAAAACGAACAAAAAACAAACAACTTCCAAACTGGATAAGAACCTGCTGCTTTTATTTGATGACCTGCATGTAATTTAGGCATATCGTCAACTAATTTCACATTTTGAGGTTTTGAGAAAATGGGCGCTCTCAACTTGGTGCTCAAAGCAAAACAATGAGCCAGATGTGGCTTAGCTTGTTAAATTGGGATATAATAACAAGTCAAAACTCTGGGTTGTTTTAATTTTAAAAAGCAGATAGATTTTAATGGAAGATCATAATATCATAGAAATTTAAACAGGTCGAATCATGAAAAAAAAAAACGTGGGCAAATTTGGAATGAGCATGATGGTATGCTCTTCAACGATGTAACGTATTATACTCAGCGACAGAAGCCAATGTCCACTGTTTTAACGCTGTGAACGGACATCACGTAGCTGTAGTGTACTCTCTCAAAGGTCACGGATAAAAAGAATGGGATGTCATACTTCATTGCAACTTTGTACCAAGCTCAGTACGTGTGTAACGGGACTCCTCGTCATAACACAGAACCATGCATATTGGTAATCAAAAGCGACGCACTAGTGCTGTGTGTGTATGAGATAATCTCGTGTGTGTGTGTGTGTGTGTGTGTGTGTGTGTGAGTGGATATGTGTGCACGTGAGTTGGCGTCTCCACTTGAGGCTTGGGAGCACTGTCTCTGTATACAATCTTTAGTGTCAGAGGTTGGAACCTTTGCCCCCCTCTGTCCTGGACTCCTGCTCTTCGCGTGTACATGAGCAAAGATGTCAGTAATATTATGTCTGTATGTATTTATTTTGTCACTGTAACAGAAAAAAATATTCCTCGTGAACGAATAAAGTTATCTTTATCTCCTCTCTCTCTCTCTCTCTTTCTCTCTCGCGGAGATTGGGTTAGAGATCTACATAAAATGAATAGACAAGATCAATAACAACAGTATGGGTTGTCATACATCAGTCTCTTTATCTCTCTCTTTCCTCTCTCTCTTTCCCTCTCTCTCTCCCTCTCTCTCTCTCTCTCTCTCTCTCGGAATTGGCATTAGAGATCTACATGAAATGAAGAGGCGAAAATGATCAGAACATTCTCGGGGTGTCATTCATCACTCTCTCTCTCTTGCTTTTGTCTCTCTCGTCCTCTCTCTCTCTGTCTCTCTCTCTCTCTCTCTCTCTTTTAAATACTAATCTGAGTAATTCAGAGAGCTGTCATTTGATTAAGGACAACACACTTAACACAGGTAAAGCTCCTAGTATTTAAATTACTACGGTCTGAAGACGTGGCATTTTTGTTGAGATAATATACATCCAATTTCTTTAATAGACAACGAGGCATGTGCGTCATTACTCAGCGACCTTATGAAAGACAAGACTGCGGGAAGGATCCTGGGGAAAAGGAGCCATTGACAGTTCTTTTTCCCTTCAATTTTAGAGATTCAGGTTGTTTATATAGAAATGTCACAGAATAGCTGAATCTGAGCAAAAAAATGGTAACGCGATATTATTGGAAAAAACAACAACAACAAAAACCAAACGTTTGAGGGCATCCACTAGCGTCAGATCGGGTGGAGGGAGTGGATGCCTGTCATTGCACAAAAAGGGAGCGGAGGATGGGGGTGGTGATAGGGAAAATAAGCACCCACGTATTTGGATCAAGCTTGGAACCAAAGACAATGAAAAAAAAAAGAAAGAAAGAACGAATGAACGAAAGAAAAAAAGAAAGAAAGTAAGGAAAGAAGAAGAAAAAAAAGATTGACAGGAAAGGAAAACGGGTAAGGTTACGACGATAAGGTTTTTAATATTGTATTTTAACTAATTTAGGACACCACCTCCAAATATAGAAATATCTTACAAAAAGCTTTTTATCTGACACTGTTGCGATATATTCATTGACTCCTGGTCCAGATTCCATTACAGCATTATTGCTCCTTGCTACCATATATCCGAAATGAGTATTGTCAGGGCGAGAAGCCAACATCATTGGTCTGTCCCCTTCAAAATGCCATGAGGAATAGAATAACGCAATTTCATTTGGACATAATACTATTCGTTCCAGTCTCTCTTTGCAGTACAGAACTTCGTTTAGATCGTAGACCCTATGAAATGAATTTGGAAGATCACCAACTAATCACTTCATTTGGGCTAATGCATTTGCTCTGTTTCGCATAACCCGACAGCCTAATCGTTTTCTGTTGCTCTGCTTGGTTTTCAGGACGCCACACAGTGGAACATGACAGATGTTCACTGGGACTCGGAGTATATTGTAAGCATCGCAGCCGAATCCAATGGGGGCACAGGGGCAAAAGCTACAGTAACGATCGTTACAGGTGTGTGTATATGTGTGTGTGTGTGTGTGTGTGTGTGTGTGTGTGTGTGTGTGTGTGTGTGTGTGTATCTAAATTATTATGTTTCTTCCTCTTTATTGTCCAGCTTTTAATAAATCTGTCAGTTTATAGCAAAGAGGGGCCCAAATTAATCACGCAGGACAAGGGCACTTCCGTCATTTTATCAAACACTAGGGATATGGACATAAAGTAAATACAGTGTATATATATATATATATATATATATATATATATATATATATATATATATATAAAAAAA
>JAWQUT010000094.1:225037-237527 GCA_033807755.1 Ellobium chinense
ATATAATGAATCAGTAGTAGTGTGAAAGGTTCACTCTGTAAGAGATAGATTAGCGAGATTCCTATACAAACAAGTGCACTGTGAACGAACACCCAGAGTTTTCAGATAATTGACTCCAATTTAATCAACAATTCTAGGAAAAAAAACACTATCAATGATAGTCTCCAGTAATTCGAAAGAACGTTTTAGACTATTCTGTATTAAAGACAAGCTGACAATATTCAAGTCTACACCTGTTCAGATGCTTACTGTGTAAGTGGGAGAACATAATAGGCGGCCGATTTATGTCACCTAACCACTATGCGCCGTATGTTATAAGAATCAATCTATACAATGTCTACAGCCGCACAGAGACACGGCCTACTCTCTGCGCCGATCTGCGGGATCGGTGGCAGCTTATTTTATAGGAATGAAATTTTGATTCCTACTCACTGACAGCCGCTGCTCGGAGTGCCCCGTAAGTGGGCCGTCAACGGATGTGTGACGTCTTAGGGCTGGACTGGGGACTTTTTCAACTGAGAAGTGTGCTGAAAAATATGTGTCCTTTATGTCCTACCCTCGGAAAGATCGGCGCCGAAACATATACAGTGGCCTCTCTGTGCGGGGCCTAAGAAACAATTAGGAGCAAGTTTCTCTTTGACAAAAAAAAACAACAATTATGGATATAGTCGGCCGGCTGATCAAATCGTGAATTCCACCACACAAACCAAACTCTAGAGCAGAGACAAAAAACTGATTTATTTAGTTATTCGCTATGATAATATAAAGAAACTAAATGCACTATTGTGTATTGTTTGTTCCGCTATTTATGTCTAGTAAAAATTTTAGCGATTGTTATTATCTCTGAAAATTTGTGGGTATTCACTATTTGCGAATCTTGCCTAATGAAGTTGTGAATTCTAAAGCTGAGGGGCGTTCACTGTTTCATCAGTAGATATTTTGGAAAGCGGTTTTTTATTCACGAATCTTTTTTTACTTGCTCTTTGCGCGTAATGTGACAAAGTGTTATTATTTTATGTAGACTTATATCAAATGAAGAAAGGAAGAAATTAAAAAAAATAAAAGATCCCTCAAATAAGAACCTGTGGCCGTATGCTTAATTCCTTGTTAGTTAACGCACTGCGGTAACCACGGGAAACTCCCAAAACATTAGTGGTGTTAACTGTGGTTAACGCAATACGTTAACTAATATATGGATTATGTAGGCCTGTGGTTTTAGAATTCTAATCTAAGAAAATAGTTCTAATCATGCTTTTCTTGTTGTTTCTTTTTACAGGCAAAGGCTATTCACAGCTGGTTCCTGTTCCGTCGACGGAAAACATTGTTTTTGGTAAATGTTTCAATTTCTTAATTTTTTTTTTGTTTGTGGTCGCTGTTTATTTTTTTTTTTCGATAATGAAGCACCCTAGACATGTCGTGTCTTCTGACTGTGCAGTGGCTTATAAATAATTATCAGTGCACGATGTTAGAGGAAAGTCTATTTTCAGTGACTGGTAAACCCATTTCAGACAGACTGACAGACAGACAGACAGACAGGGCAGGGCAGGACAGGACAGAGCAGGCAGACAGACACGGCAAGGCAGGGCAGGGCAGGGCAGGGCAGGGCAGGGCAGGACAGGGCAGGGCAGGAAAGACAGACTGACCGACTCACAGGTTGGTGGGCAGAAAAGGGATGCCTATTATGCCTTTTAAGAGAACTGAGTGTAAATGACTGGCTTACTTATTGCATTTCCTTGTTTCTTAGATTCATCATCGGGATCAGTGAGCATATACTATGCCAGCATCATTCCAGCAGTCTTAGCCACACTTTCGGTGGCCATCTGCTTGTTCTACTATGTCAAACTACGGAGAAACAACATGGCTGTCAGAGAAGCATCCAGAAAAGAGGTAAGATCACCATCAACACACTGCTGTACGAACGGGACGCCGGCTGACTACATTACGGGATTATCCGTTGACATGGTGCTCAATGGTGCTCAACGACTTTACACTGCGTGGCGTGACTAATGAAACAAATTTAATAAGGTTAAATAACAGCTTAAAGGGAGGCACTACATTTTTCCAGAGGTTGTAATGCACATCACATGATGTGCACCTTATCACTATGAATGCAGTGGATTTCAATGCAAAGATGCACACCAAAGTGATGAATGGTGCATTTTTCTCTCTCAAGGGTGGTAATCTTATGACAACTTTCATATGCGATAGCATTAGTTGTCTGACACCAGATTTCACCCATGTCTCTTAGACACCTTTATGCTTGATCTTATGAAGGCTTTTTTTCCGATTTCCTGTCTAGATAAGTAGTTATTTCATCTAACATCAATGGGTACTGACAGTTTCTGATAATTCTCCCTCAAGACAGAAAATCCAAAAACCCCTCCATAGGATCACGCATTAAGGTATCTAATAGACGTGGGTGAAATCTGTTGTCGAACAACTGGTGTCATAGCTACTAACATTTGTTCTAAGATCATCACCGATGAAGGAGAAAGAATGCACCATTCAGCACTTTGGTGTGTAATTTTGTATAGAAATCCAATGCACTCATTGGGATGCGTTGCACACCATGTTATACGCATTACAGTCTCTGGATATGGGTAGTGCCTCCCCTTAAGTACAAATAATATGTTTATTGAAGCAATGACATGAGAACATCAAGAGAAGACGGAATTCGAAATTTTAATCCCACCCACGTAAACGACGAAATGGGAGAAGCGGCATAAATTTTCCCATATGTTATTAATGGAAATCCGCACTTCAGCGAGTACACTCTGACCGTCAGACTCACTCCTGTCTATTTGGGGAAGGCTGGTGAGATGGTCATAATCAGTGTTACAGGCGACGGGTTATGTTTCAAGTTTCAAGATTATTTATCTAGGTCTAGGTGTAATCCAACCACATATATTGTAATGTCGCATCAATACAAAGAAACAAATGAAAAATAAAATGAGTTTATCGCATTCGGAAATAGCGCGACATAAAACCCATGTCCATTCTTACATTGTAGAATTTCAAAAATCTTGTTTTATTGTGTTGTTGACGTTAGTGGGCATTGGCCTTTGTTAATGGACAAGGAGATAAATAAGCATTATCCCTGTACTTTTGTCGCACAACTGTTTCGTGTAAACAACATAATTTAAAAGAACAAAAATACATACTATATCTTGTAAACTGCATTTTTGTGACGTAAATTATTAAGTTGTTAATCTTGTGTATCATGACGTATAAAGGTAAACAAGACAATGTACCATTAACTTATCTTATTTTTCTGATGTCATGGAGAAATAATTCGAGAGAATTAAGATCTCCATATGCGAGCAGCCTTTGCTGTCTGGAAAATTATCTTGGCATGACCAGGAGTGCTGTGTTGGAAACGAGAGAGGCGCATTCCTTTGTAGTAATCAGAGCACGCTGCAATTTTTTTCAAAATTCTGCATTATTATTATGGACCTTGAATGCTTCTGAGATAACGGTAAATAAAGAAAAGATAATTACTCTCCACACGAATATTTTTATCTACTTCAAAATAACTTTAATCTTGAAGAACTCAAAGTTTGAGCTCATGTTTGTTTTGAAAGAAATGAAAGAGGTGCGTCACTGAATACATTCATATACAACTCATAATTCAAGAAAAATGCATTTACAGAGTTTTGCAATAACGTTCTTCATATTGCTGTCATCCCACACAATCTCTCATCTTTCCGAAACCCTGTGATGTTGTTGCATGTATAGAGAAGAGTGAGGTTCTTGTTGTGCGTCTGTAGCAGCTCACTGGCTTCATGACAAAAGGTCATTTCAAGACTGAAACAGAGAATAGTGGAATCAACCAGACTTACTGATAAAGGGGAGGAGGTAGGCTTAACCTACCATTGCATCAGTCTCTGCAATAAATCGTTCTTAAATAGTCAACTCCAGTGAAGTTCATATCCGGTTTGAGTAAGTAGTAACATAGTTGCCTCATCAAATCTTGCTTCGAAAGTAAAAGTTGTATCAGCCAATAAAGGCCAAGTTAACAAACCATATTATCAGCCAGTTATTTTCTTCTAACAATCGAAAAGTGAAAAGCGGAAGTAGTGATGGCTGGAGTTTTGCCTTGCGACTGTGCATGCATAATAATTAGAAATGCTCAGTAAAGGGACTGAGAAATGGACGTGGGGGAAGTGGGGGAAGGGGGGTGGGAAGGTAAGATACAGTGAAGCAAATTTAATACGGACAGGTTCTGTAGGTATACTGAGTACATCATTTTGGTCCCGATCGTTTTCTTCTCTAAGGGCACGTGTATGTTCAATACGTATTTCATGGAAGGTGTACACATTATCCGTGCTCCACTGTAATTTGTTACTCATTGCAAAAGTTAATGTTAAGGCTATCAGGAACCAGAGAAAGAAGAGGGAACCGTTCGGGACTCTCGAGAGACTCCACAGGGCAGATCGTCCACACTTTAAAAAAAAATGATTTGGATGCAATTTTTTCTGCGCGAAAGAAAATTTTGACCGAGTAATTTCCTCCCATAATTATTAAGTATCAGAATAACACGTTTTTTTTTTGTTTTGTTTCTTTCTCATCTCCTTTGTGGTATTTTATTTTTTTTACACAGGATGGCAGTGACCGTCTGAGATATCGAATAACGAAATAGTAGAGGAAGCTTGGGTTGATTAAAAACAATTTTTGTTAGTTGTGAAAATAATGATGTAAGGTAAGACAGTTTTTTTTTCTTCTGGAAGCTGCGTCCCTGCCACACGGCTCAGTCAATAAATAACGCGTCGCCCAACATTGTCATAAAGTTCTGCATTATGAGGCTATTACTAATGTTGGTTATTCTTACATTTTGAAACAGAGCATCAGTCGTGACTGACAAAAGGCTTGGTATTTATTAAACTCTTTGCGCACCATAGAAACAATGCCGACCGTAGCCCACCAATGTCGCAATAAATGTGACTTAGCTGTATCATAAATGTAGGTCACACGAAGAACCTTGGAACTGAAAAGGAAAACAACTCGTCAAGGATGTGGTACACAGAGTGTGGAAGTGAATTTAGAAATGGAACGTTACCCCTATGGGTGCTTATAGTTGGATTTGCCCATATCTCTCGTAATCCTAACGTCGATTTGCGCAAAAAAAAAAAACAACAACCCAAAAACTTATGTAAATATTTAGCAGTGAGACTGCGCAAATTGTCCGTATCAGCAACACACGCACAGCAAGATCTTAATTCTTTTTATTATCTTCCTCCCGCAGTGCATTATGTTTTGCCCGATAATGTACATCGTTTTCTCTTTCTTTCTCTCTCTCTCTCTTTCTCTCATTCTTTCTCTCTCCCTCCCCGTCATGAGCAGGGGCCAACGGTTACAATTATCAATTAAATAACTGTATCCTGCAAACGCAACAGGTAGCCTATACACACATATTTGTATCTTGTCTTTGGCTACAAGGACGGACACATTTCTGTTTGCGTAAAACCATTTTTTGTTTTGTGCAAAACCACTACTAATTTGTGCAAATCTAGTGTAGCCTTGGGTTCGAAGCTACTAAACATATATTTTCTATTCCCAGGAAGTCAACCCTCTGTATGAGTACTCACTAGCGCCTTCACAAAGAGAGGGTGAGCCCTTGCTTGTCAGCGATGAGTACGAAGTGGACTATTCCTCTCTGAAATTTACCGACACGTTGGGAGAAGGCGCCTTCGGAAAAGTTTGGAAAGCTGAGTTCACCCCCAGTGGATCGCACCACAATCGATTTAAAACAACTACGACAAAAACCGTGGCAGTCAAGATGCTGAAAGGTATGAAGCAAAATCGAGAATCAACAGAGCCACAAATATCATGCATAATGGCTGGACTTGCAAGTTTATCAGTCTTTGAACATTTACGTAAACTTAAATCATTTTCCAGATAATATTGTTGAGCTATTTTGTTTGTCCCTATAGATCAATGTTTTATAAAACTACGAAGGGACAGTCAGTGGTGGCGGAACGTCTCGTGTACTAAAAAGCCGATTATGTGATTGTGGGGTTTGGAGATGGGATAAAATCTCAGAGGGAAGGAGAGAGAGAGAGAGAAAAAGAAAGAGAGAGAGAGAGACAGAGAAAGACAAAGAGATAAAAGAAAGAGGCTGTTATCTGCTCTTCTCCTCCCTCCGTAATCCCCATCCAGTTTCTCTAGTCTACCTCATTATAGAGCCCTTGTGTGTGATGCCTATCAGCAACATCGAAACGCCCAGTGTGACACCTACTGAGAGTTCTTAGAAAATGTGGACCGAATGTTGTCGGCTTGAAAGCAGCCACCTGTGTGTGTGTGTGTGTGTGTGTGTGTGTGTGTGTGTGTGTGTGTGTGTGTGTGTGTGTGTGTGTGTGTGTGTGTTTTCAGTTGAGATTGGCAACTCATACTTGAAACGAAACGCTCATAATCTATAATGCCAAGGTTTTGCCAGTCAGTTATGTGTTGTTTACGCAGAGGCACGAACTTGTTGGAAGGAGATCTGATTGTTAATATTAAAAATGTATAATGTTTGTTTTTTGCTTTGACTCATATCTGTTTGTTTGAGCAGCTTGACCGAATCGTTGTGGTGTTGGACTCAAGATCTAAAGGTCGTGGATTCATTCCCGACCACGTTCATGTTGTAGGTGCCTTGGGAAAGCATTTCTTTCGCATTTACCTCTGTCCACCCGTCTGTAAAATGGGTATCTGGCTATAGGCAGTGAAAGATATCGCAGAATGTTAGTGATCAGCTCCTGTAATTGGCAGCGGTACTGTATGCTCCACAGGGAGTTGAGAAAGTTCTAGCGTGACCAGGCCTGCTGGGGTAATCATAGAGTGAAGTCGCGTTAGCAGGTATAAGCCTGGATGTGAGTGGATAATTATTATTTTCTATGTTCCATTATCCAGAGTATGCGACCCCCGAGGAGAGGCGACACCTGTTGTTGGAAATCAGCGCCATGAAGACTCTAGGTTACCATCCTCATGTGGTTGGCATTGTGGCCTGCGTCACCACAGTCCATCGGCCATGTCTGATCATGGATTACTGCCCCTTGGGAGACTTGAGAAGTTACTTACGACAGCATCGAACACAGGTGGGATGTGTGATGACGTCTTTGTCATCTTGAACAAGATACGCATGGAACACTGCTGAAGTAGCCGAAGCTACAAAATCAGCGAGTGGATCTAATGACACATTATGCTTCAGGCTGGAAGTGGCCGTTCCTAAATACTGGGAAAAAGAAAATATTAAGGATCATAAAACAAGGCTTAGGGAAGGTTCATGTCCGTCTGGTGTGTGGGTGTGCTCTGTGGGATAAGGGAATTGTGACGTATTGCTATCGACCGTGTTCCCAATAAAGTGCCAGTTATAGCCATTCTGAGGGAACGAAGTTGAGATGTGGGCATGGGGACCAGTCTACATAAGACAAATTTCTTTCTTTCTTTCTTTCTTTCTTTCTTTCTTTCTTTCTTTCTTTCTTTCTTTCTTTCTTTCTTTCTTTCTTTCTTTCTTTCCTGAACCAGCAGCATTAATGGGCTTTTACACTTCGGCTGAGTGCCATGTGGTGGCATATGTAGGCTTTAAGTAGTTGGTTTCCTGTCTTGTAGAAGGCAGGCTGTAATCAAGGGGATGAAGAAGGCACTGTAATCGCACAACAGCTAGGAAAAATTCTCACATCAGTTTTTCGGAACATGAATATTCCTTTTTCGGAATGAGAATATTGAAGAAAAGGAAGATTAATTGTCTTGCTAACTATGCTAAAGCTAAAAAGGGTTATGACAATGCAATAAAACAAGATTACTCAAGACTGGTCTAGAATGAGACCAGACAGAACTAAAAAGATGTCATGAGTGACGAAGACTGGCACCCAGTTTCCAAAGACTCTTTACATAGCAAAATTCCTTTCCTTTGCTGCTTTGTATCAGGTTTTTTTTACAGGCCTTTAAAATTTCATGTTAATTTCTTTGTTATGACTATGTGAAGTTTGGGTGACTTGCTTTGCATTTTTTGTCCATGTACTTTATGAAAAATAGTCAATAAAATGAAATAGTCCCTTCCTTTAAGCGAAAGTGAGAAAGCAGTTCAGTAGTCTGTCATTGGTAGGGGAGGACTTCATATTTACTTCGTTTATCAGGTTTTGGTGACCACGTGATAGTAAGGCCATCAATATGTATTTTATAGGTAAGAGTAGATTTTTAAGATTGGTGTCAAATAATTCGTATTTTGCGTATACGTATAACTTGTGGCCATACAAGTTGTAAAATTTTGCTTGTATATTAAAGTCTAATGTACTAAAATTGCCATTTCTCACTTGTATCACCAGATGAGATTGGTGTCAAATAATTCGTATTTTGCGTATACGTATATATTGTGGTCGTACATGCTGTAAAATGTTGATTGTATAGTAATGTCTAATGTATTAAAATTGCCATTTCTCACTTGTATCACCAGGTAAGATTGGTGTCAAATAATTCGTATTTTGCGTATACGTATAACTTGTGGCCATACAAGTTGTCAAATTTTGCTTGTATAGTAAAGTCTAATGTATTAAAATTGCCATTTCTCACTTGTATCACCAGGTAAGACGTGTCAAATAATTCATATTTTGCGTATACATACGTATATCTTGTGGTCGTACATGCTGTAAAATTTTGCTTGTATAGTAAAGTCTAATGTACTAAAATTGCCATTTCTCACTTGTATCACCAGATGAGATTGGTGTCAAATAATTCGTATTTTGCGTATACGTATATATTGTGGTCGTACATGCTGTAAAATGTTGATTGTATAGTAATGTCTAATGTATTAAAATTGCCATTTCTCACTTGTATCACCAGGTAAGATTGATGTCAAATAATTCGTATTTTGCGTATACATACGTATATCTTGTGGTCGTACATGCTGTAAAATTTTGCTTGTATAGTAAAGTCTAATGTACTAAAATTGCCATTTCTCACTTGTATCACCAGATCTACTACAAACCAACCACGTCTCTAAGCAGCACCACAGGCAGCTTCACAAGCAACGGCCTAACAAGTACAACCAGCAGTAGCAACACGAACAGTGCCGGCAGCAGCAGCACCAAACACCAAGGTAATTTCCTCAGAAATTAGGAATTAATTCACAATTTTCTCGAATCAATGCACTTGATTTCATAGTTCATTCACTAATTCATGCACACAGTCTCCTGCATATTTCCCGGAAACTGACTGATGTATTGCAGCAAATTAAGATAGAGCACTGAAATTTGGCACATTTCTTTAAACAGCTATGTTCAATAAAGTCCGCAAATTTCAAGCCAGTTGCTTAGCAAATTAAAAAAAAGTTACCACATAATAAAATTTTCGTAAAAAAAACAAAATCATTTTTTTTAAAGCTGAAAAAATGTCATCATCCTCATTCACATAAAACTACGTTGCGACGTTGCAACGGCTGTTAAGGGAAGACACTACCCTTATTCAGAGACTGTAATGCACATGACTTGGTGCGCAACTTATCTCCATGAGTGCACTGGATTTCTATACATAATTGCACACCAAAGTGCTGAATGGTGCATTCTTCTCCCTCAAGGGTGATGATCTTAGAGCAAGTGTTATTAGCTATGACAACAGTTGTTCGACACCAGATTTCACCCACATATCTTAGACACCTTTATGCGTGATCCTATGAAGGCTTTTTTAAAATTTTGGTCTTGACGCAGAATTATCTGAAACTATAAACACCCTTTGATGTTAAATGAAATAACTATTTATCTAGACAGGAACTCGGGAAAAGCCTTCAAAGGATCACGCATAAAGGTGTCTAAGATATGTGGGTGAAATCTGGTGTCGAACAACTGGTGTCATAGCTGATAACACTTGCTCTAAAATCATCACCCTTGAGGGAGAAGAATGCGCCATTCAGCACTTTGGTGTGCAATTATGTATAGAAATCCAGTGCACTCATGGAGATAAGTTGCACACCAAGTCGTGTGCATTACAGTCTCTGAATAAGGGTAGTGTCTTCCCTTAATGAACTATGCTTTCAGTTGAAGCAATACCTGCTCATCTGCTTTACATTGAACCTTACTCTTACAGGCCTTATCGCTCAGTCACTCTCTCAGCTCCCCGAAAAGCATACAATAGATATAAGTGTCCATCTTGAACATATGACAAGCTATTTCTTTCATCGCCTTAAGCTAGTAGTATCCGTTTCAAAGATACTATTCTTGGAAATATGACTGGAAATGCTTCTTAAAGGTTTTTGCAACATGATCAGGGCGGGATTTAAACCTACGACCTCTTGTTCAAAGGCCAAGGGGCAAGTGCTACTATGGCCAAGTAAGCAGCCGCCAAAGTCACAGACCCCAGATGGGCGCAATAAATGAATTATATAAGCCTGGAAAACCAAGACCGAAACAAAGTCAAAACGCGACAAGACGAAAAAGACAAAACAAGACAAGACAAAACAAGACATTTGACAACACGACAAAAACCATGAAACATAAACAACCGTGCTAAGATTCCATCACTGGCCTCCGCACAGACACATAAAACAGCCGTGCTGAGAGGCCATCGCCGGCCTCCGCTCAGATACATAAACAGCCGGACTGAGAGACCATCACCGGCCTTCGCACAGATACATAAACAGCCGGACTGAGAGGCCATCACCTGCCTCCGCACAGCCCAACCACCAGGCCCACACAGAGTCGCCCACCAGCTGCACCAGCTGGCCGAAGAGGCTTTCCCCTGAGCCGTTCTTAAATACACAAGCGGACCTTCGAGACATGCTCACTCGACTTTATATCCGTCATCCTCATACGTCATTTATTTTCTCCCTCAGGGTAGACTACACCAGTACCTCCAACCAATGAAATGTTTCTTGCATTACATTGGTGAGATTTTTAACATCTACACACATAGCTCCATTAGCGCGTTTTTGGTGCACTGTGATGTACCCATGGAGCTATAAAGAACATAAAGTATGATAAAGTGGATGTACCGCGCACGATAGCGCTGATTGCCGATATGCTGCACAGTTGCTGTCGGTGCTACTTATTGATTTCTGTACTTTCCCTTTTAGCACCACTTAGAAGTGGTTATCTATTGAACACACGACACCATAATCCCTTAACTTCACTTCCTTTTCCTGTTCCCCCAAAGATGTTATGATCTGCAGGTCATAATACACCGAAACGCTGTCTTTTGTGCGAAGAGGGTATTTATTTCGTATTTTTCGGTTTTTTTTGCCTTTGCCCTCTAAAATTGAGCGTTTACTACCAACTGAGTTTATAGGGAAGTCTGTATGAAGTCAAATACACAATTAAAATCTGTAGTTTACTTATCTACACCTAAGTTTAACAAAAATGGGATCTTCACCTCTTATAATTATGTGGGTTGGCAAAGTAAATAAGGAAAACAATGCCATGTTTTCGAAATATGTACTACAATTATGTTACGAAGTCAGTTGTTCTTTTACTGAAATTTCTCCTGTTCATTTCTTTTTGTTTCTTCTACCAGTTTGTTCAATTGGAATTTCTTTTTCATGCTATTTAAGAATGCAAGCTCATCAGCTGTAGCGTCTCTCATATTTGTGTACAAGGCTTAGCCGTCTAAACTTTGACCAGGCTAGTCATATTCATAATACCACGTGGCCTCCAGCAACCAATCCAGATGCACCATTTTCCTCAAAGACGTAATGGCTGTCGTTACTGTTTACAATCTCTTCAGATTCATTCACTAAAACTGGCCTCAGTTTAATAATATCAGCAAATGAAATTTATCTGAGGGAGATTTTCCTAGAATATTAACAGCCTCAAAGGTTGACGTCTGTGGAAGTTCGACGCGACGCGGTTCGAAAGGATTATAAGGAATATAGGCCTGGTTTGGGTTGCAGGAAACTGAGGACCAGATCCCCCTTCATTAAAAAAAAAAATGGGAATAAAACCTTTGAATACATAATCTTGATCAAATCTTCATTTCACAGCATCGATAAAACATCAGTGAACAATTTTACAGCATAAACAGAAAAGTGACCTAAGAGGGGTTTATCACCTTTCGGAGCCCCTAGCGGAAAATAAGCCAGTGCGACATGTGACTCATTTCGATTGAAGGGGACATAATTAATATTTTTAATTTCCTTCAATAAACTCACATGATTTTGATCAACTCAAAGGTTTTGGTTCATACAAAACTGGTTTCTGATACTCACAGAGGACGATTTTGATTACGTTATGAAAGTCATAAACTTTACAAGCCTACAGTAAGAGATTCAGTTAACATACACCATTTTAATGGGAACAGGATGTAAGCGCTGCGAAAAATGATTGGTTAGCTATCCTTTTCATTGCCATAGCTGCCTGTGTTGTAAAAGTACATTTCAATACATAATTTCAAGATACGTTCTCATTGTTGGTGTGTTTGACATAGAATCTATCCCGCCCCCAAATCCCACCTCCATACCTCTCTCCACCCTTCCCCCGCCCCGCCCAAAACACACACACACACACACGCACACATAGACGCACGCACA
>JAWQUT010000094.1:237668-261434 GCA_033807755.1 Ellobium chinense
ACACACACACACACACACACACACACACACACACACCACACACACACACACACACACACACACACACACACACACACACACACACACAAGCACACGCATGCACACATACACACACATACTCACACAAACAAACAAACAAAATGATCTATTTCTAAAAATCCTTCAGGAAACGTCCTTTTGTTTGTGTTTAGCTTCTTTGGGTTACAGACACTTCACCAGACGACTTTGTTTGTCTCAGAATGCATATTTTATGCGCAGTGCTCAAGTTTCAGGTTTTTACTCCTAAGTGAGTTGAAAAGTACATGCCACTCTACGTTGTCGCAGATTGTATGGCAACTTCTGCTTAACCACGTCGTGTTTTTCTCAGAGAGCCGGATAATATTTTTTTCTGGTAAATTAATGGAACTCTACGACTCCTCTAAATGACATTGTTTTCCAATCTCCCGATTGGGTTTCAGTTAGGTGGCTTTCTTTCTTCTTTTTTTTTTAAAGATAACATAAGGAAAGATAAGATAAGTTAAGTTAAACTTTATTAATCTTTATGGAAATTTGCACTGAACAAGTGCAGCGACAGCTAACACATTGAACAGGGACGTGCATTACGTAATACATACACGTAATACATATACACGTTATATATATATATATAATATATATATAAAATCATAAACATAGATCTATGTGCATAGAAGGAGTAGAAGTCTCAGGTCACGAGACCCAGTTATTGTTTACCCGAATTGTGCTCTCTAACCTCGAGCGGAGAATAATCGCGTTTCGGGAAGATATCATGTTTGCTTATTAGACTAGAAATGTATGCCGTGACCGTTCATTTGTTACGTTGTTTTTTTTTTTTTCCGAGCTTTGACCAAAATGAACGCGTAGTGAAACAAAGACACAGCAGGAGCCCTAGGAATATTAATCTGAGCCCAAAGAAAACACAACTCATAATGCGTACAAGATTAAGGTCACAAAAACTCAGCTGAATTGGGTCTCCCTTCACACTGGCATAAGAAAATGATGATACTATGCTCTGATGAAAGCAATTTGTCAAGTCTTATGACCAGGATGTCTTCCTTTGCGTAAAGGAAACATGAAGAAGTTAATTAAGCTTGTCATTCGATTCATGTTATTAACACTAAGTAAATAATCGGTGTGATGTATCAAAAGCAGGATAATGTTGACAGTGTCACTGACTACTGATCAAAAGAAAGTCTCGTGAGTGTCGGTAATGGATTTCCGTGGTTTCTGAACTGTCTTTAAAGTGAGTGGATTTTTTTTTAAAGATTAATATCCGCGGACTATCACTCCTGGGGGAGAAAAACTCAGTTGTATTTTTAGATTGCTAATAGGCTGGTCATAATGTAAGCCGATGCCACAAACAAACATCATGTTATATTATCTGAAGTCATAAGCCAACTGACCTTTCCCGAAAAGCTATAGATAGCTTTCTATGTGGCAAGTTTCCGCCTGATGAGACTAAAATAGCCTAGCGCCGTCCGCCTTTAATTTACTTCTTAGCTCTGTTTCCAGGCACAGTGATTGTTCACCAATAGCTACGCTTTAGCGGTTGCAGAGCCACATTGTAGAAGCCTCATTGAGACAGTTAATAAAATATTCTCCCCGAACCACAGGAACATTCTGAGATGGCCAAGTCTAGTCTGCAGGTCTGGTGCCATAACTGTGCATAAATTATATACTGTTTACTTTGTGGGGTGGAGTGGGGGGAAGGGAGCTTCTTTAGATTCTTAATAGTTTAAATTTAGATAAAAACAGGTTAAAATTGGCCTTCTTTTTTATACTGCAGGCCCACACAAATGAAATCCGCTGAAGCCACTGGGAAACACTGCCTGCAATAGTTATTTTTTTTACAGATTCAAAACTGAATTTCACCACCTTTGCGGCGTTGTTTCCATGTTATACGAATATAATGTCTACACAATCTGTCCAATTGACAGATTTTATGCTCAGCTATAATTGATTCTATTAGTTTATCTCTTGTGACCATGATATAAGCATTATTCAGCCATTTACGCGTCTAGCCTTACTTTAATATCATGGCAAATATAGGATTTTTGTTCTAGCTAGATGATTCGGAAATGTGAAGTATCTCTGCATATTCACGAATAAAATCGCAGAGTATGAGAGCCAGCGTCTAGTCTTCTCCGATAGGGATGAAGTAGCAAGGGGTCTTCTGTGCACCTTCCTCGTGTTAAAATTCAAATGACAGTATCTAAATCGTAGAAATGATGGGATAATTCTACCTAGTAGTTTAGTCTTACAACCAGAAATGCACAATACAACCATAAAGGTGCTGACGCGCCGTCGAACTTGAATTCAAACAAACACACAAACAAACAAAGAAACAAACAAACAAACAAACAAACAAACAAACTATGCTGCTACCGTAAACGTTAATTTAGAATGAATATGAAATAATGAGATCTATATTTGTGTCAGTTGTCAGTTCGAATGTCGAACTTTTCCTCCCTGCTACTTCATTCAAAATCTGACTGTCGTTACAGGTTCTATGGGCTCTGAGCAGCCGGAGATGTTGTCCCAGACCACACTCTTGTCCTACGCCAGGCAAATAGCGGCTGGAATGGTCAGTCATCACAGTCATCTTTATTATTATTATTCTAAGATCAGTTACAGCACAACTGTAATGTCGTTAGTTTTCAGAACAGAGTTCTCTCTACCGCGTAGACAAAAGGCAAATAGGCAAGAAAATATCCCGCAGCCAGTGAAACTGAGGCTCACGTCACAAGACTTGAAACTGAAATAGCAGCTGTGAGGGAGATCCAGTATCAAATTATCGTTTTGTAGCAGAAATCATGAATAAAATAAAATTATTTCTGTACACAAACATAATTATTAGTTTCATCGGCAACTGGCTGGTAATTGTAGATAGGCCTATGTTTAAGTTTTGTGAGGCATAGTGGATTATTTATATAGTGAAGTATTGCTCTACCATCACGACTTTTCTCTTACGTTTGCGATAGCATGGGGGTGACGCCTGCCACTTTAAATGACTGTATCTTGGGCAAAAGCAATGTTAGCTCAAAACGTTTATTTTCACTTTCTGAAAGTAAACACACTAAGCATAACATACCTACTTGATGTGGTCAGATTCCGATCTAGGCCTAACTTTGCTTTGCTGCAAAAACAAAGTCATTAAGGTTCGTATCAGAAAATATAAACCTAATGGTAGGGATAATCAGAAGATTGAATGTTATACTGTTGAAACATAGTTTACAAAGCTGAAAGTGCGAATAGAATAGGACGATGTGGCACTTTTTTTTGTTTGTTGACAGAAGGGAGCAAAGTGGGACGGTCAGTAATTAAGGTTAATTCTTTAAAATAATAATTCAAAGCTAGAATGGTGCTGATGCTGCTAGCACGATTTTTACAGTCCATGGTGGCTAGACATTAGTTTGGATTTTACAGCCAAAGGATAAATTTAGAAGGGGAGTTTTACGGTTATTACAATTGCTGACATGATCTCGGTCAAGCAAGAGAATTTGCTGGCGGTTGTAAAAAGCGTAGATCCTCTTACAACCGATTGTATGGGTGGCTCCATTTGTTGTGTATCTGTGTTCGGACGTGTGTGATCTTCATACAAAGAAGTCATTGCAGTATGATTTTCATCATAATTTCAATACGTTCTTTGTTCCTCACTAATCCTCATTTTAGAGGCTCCACTAAAATAGAATTCTATGAAATTTCAGGAGTTCCTGAATCAGAATCGTTTCATCCATCGAGATTTGGCATCCCGCAACATCCTCATGGCCAGTCAGAAAATTGTCAAAATATCAGATTTTGGGTTGTCGCGTGATGTGTATGAGACAAACGTATACCAGCCAACGTCGGCCAGAAAGCTGCCGTACAAATGGATGCCAATCGAATCCATTTTCGACCACATATTCACCATCAAAAGTGATGTGTAAGTCAGTCTATTGTTATTGTAGTTGTTTATATTACTGGTGTTGCTGCTTTTAATTCCTCATCCATAATCTTAAATGTCGCTAAACGTAGCGAGATGTGGACAACCATGGGTGCGTGTTTGATCTTGTAGATCAGAAAATAGTTCACCTGCATGCATACTTTTCGTCTGCATGGTTAGATGGCTTAGATACGCTGTACTGTTATATGGAGAGACCACGGTTAAGAAGCTGTGTACACAAAGTTTAAAGGACGTTTCTTTTTCAGTTCTCAGACTGGTTTTATCTAACGTTCGTACAGTTTTCTGAGCAGAAGGACCCTGGATTGGCAAGATATTCGTTTTTCTTTCGTTTTCAGCGACAGTCCTATCTCCCTCCTTCCCCTTTTAAGAATTCAATTATTTCGGATGGGATCAATGTTGATAACTTCAACATGCTGTAGGGGCTTTGTTATGTCTTTGTCCTTAAGTTCATGAAACTATGTTTGTGAGGCTGACCCTGAGGTTTTATTGGAGAACTTGCGCCCATTAACGATGGGTTCTATTATCATCGTAACAATTGTAACAACTCTGCTGCTAAGGGTGCATTCAGCACCGATGCTCTAATGTAACTCTTACCATGGTAAGAGATCGCTCCGTTAATAACAAGCTTCAGTCATTACGTTAACCTGTTTTCATGGCTCATCTTACACTACAGAGGCCTTCCTCCCACGTGTCAATCTGTCTCTTTGTAGATTTAACGCTCTAACAAATGCACTGTGTGACTGTCATGACACAGTATGTATGTTGAAGACTTCTGATTTGAGTCATGATAACTGTACTCCTGTTTCATTCCAGATGGTCTTATGGCATTTTGTTGTGGGAAATCGTCACTCTAGGAGGATGCCCTTACCCTGGTATTCCCAACACAGAACTCTTCCAGCTTCTCCACGAGGGATACAGACTAGAAAGGCCCAGTAACTGCTCACAAGACATGTACGTTGCTCCAAAACCATTAACATAGCGGGTTCAGATCGTCAGGATAAAGCGAAGACATTCTTGTCAGCTTTCTCAAAATGCACACGCTGATAATTTACTTCACTCAGAGTTGGTTAGGTTGGTCGCTATTCTGATGAAGGGAACCTTATTTAGCGAGTACATCATATACTGTAAGGTTTGATTGAAACTCTTTAAGAGCAGCTTTTAAGCCTCGCAAAATATGAAATCTTCTTACATTTTATCTTGTAGTATGAAGATTACTGGCTTTAAAAGTATGTTAATACGCCCTTTGATTTATCAACCTTTATTAGGTACACTCAGCCCACATCTAATACAGTGAAGCACGGATAATGCGTACATCTTAGAACCAAACAAAAGTGTACTTATAAACAGAAATACGTATTAACCATATACGTACCCTTAGAGGAGAAATATCGGAACCAATAATACTGTACTCGGTATCCGTGTTAACGTACTAAGTGTGGCCGTTATAAGTGTGCTCCCTTGTATGTGCTTTAGAATGACTTCGAGCTTTGATCGTGTGACCGCAGTCCTTGGCCACCCACAGTGATATGCCGTTTTCAAGATCAAATTTGTTTTGAATGAATGAATAAAGAAACATTAATAGGTAAACAAGAACATGAACAACAACAACACAACAAAAAAACCCAACAAAAACAACAACAAAAGCAACAACAACAAAAACAACAACAACAAAACCGACAACAACAAAACAACAACAACAACAACAACAACCCAACAACAAAATCGAGAACAACAACAACAACTAAAACGAGAGCAAGAGCAAGAACAACAACAACAACAACACAACAACAACAACAACAACAATAACAATAAAATCGAAAATAACAAGAACAAACAACAACAACAACATCGAGAACAGCAACAACAACAACCAAATGGACTCAGTTTTGAAACGTATCTTTTCAGAGATGCACAAAGTAGCCTATGTATAGCAAAGCTTTCACCACCATCCCGCCTACATTCAGGACGTGGTGATTTGACGGTTATTAAAGTTTCACTTCGATGTTCCCTCTCTGATGTGGTCTTCCATGAATCCTCAAAAAGCTTTAACGCTGTTATACGATAATACTCTTTTTAAAGTTCTCAGTTCACTAGGAATGTGTGGCTTTCCGGCCTTGATATCTCCTTTGAATTATTAATTATTTACATTACACTAATCCGCTCTGGCAATAAACAGTACCTAAAGAAAGGTAAAAAAAATTAACAAAATCCATAGTACATAACTTTTAGGACTAGAATTCGTCGTCTTTGAATTATTAATGAGTTTGCTGGTAAAACCTTTTTACTAGGCAATATTTATGGCAAAACTAGAGTATAATCCAACAAGACACAGAATGCACCTTTCAACATAGACATCGCCGTGACTGTGGCCTAATACAGTATATTGTGGAGCAGCGTGCGGAGTGATTGCGGCGTTGACTCAAGATCTAAAGGTCGTGGGTTCGAATTCCGAAAACGGTGGTGTTGAGGGTGCCTTGGAAAAACATTTCATTCACATTTTCCTCAGTTCATCCGTTTGTAAAATGGGTACCTGGCTGTCGGCAGTGAAAGATATTGTCAGAATGCTAGTGATCAGCGCCTATGAAGCGGCACTGTATGCTCCCCAGGGAGTTGAGAAAGTCCTGGAGTTATCAGGCCTGCCAAGGTAATAATATTGTGCAATCGCGTGAGCAGGCACAAGCCTGAAGACGAGACTTATAAACTGCATTATTATTATTATTTATTATTATTATTATTATTATTGTTGTTATTATTATTATAACAGCAGGGACACCAGCATAGTCCCTTTCGTATCGTTATTGTAATCACCGACCTCGTGATCATCATCCTAAATTGGCTACGTCTTCTCATTGGAAATGTCATGTCACTCTTTATGGAGACAGATTCCACAAAATTGATACAACCTTCAGTCGTTGTAAAATGTTGCCTTAAAATATTTTTGCTTGAGGAGACCAAACTTCATCGTAAAAATCACCGCCTACAGCTGCTAAACCAGATAAGGTGCTCGACCTTGGTGCTGTTGCAGGATGGTCAATGGCCCTGTCTGTTCTACTGTTGTGTTGTCTTCTTTGTTTTGAGCTCAATTATAAATAAAATGCTACCGTTTTACCACAAAAAAAAGGGAACCATTTTAGCCAAATGAAGTCAACTTATGTTTTTTGGGTATCTTTGTACACAGCATTATATTCTCACTCCATCCATCTCGGTTATTCTCTTGTAGTATTTGTGGTTTCCCATATAGCCAGCTATATATGCGCCGTTGATAAATTGATATAGAGAAGCACAACATGAAGGGGATTATTTTGTTGTATCTTCTGTAAAACAGTCCATCGAATCCAGGTACCCTGGGTTCGAATCTGGGTTGGAATTCTAAAATTGGTGTGGATTGGAATCCTTCCGTTGACAGGAAAATTAATGCAAAAAAAACACACAAAAAAAACCAACAAGAAACGTTCAGGATACAAAAAATGTATATGCCATAGTAAAATGGAGTCACTGTCCATATGAGCAGATATAATCCTTTAGCTTTACTGAATATGAAAATACTTTGTAAAAGACCCCATGTACAATCTAGTGGCGATTTTCTAAGAAGTTCAAGTGCAAATTCCATAAATATCGCGCCGTCCTTCAAGATTCAAATATCCGGATTCGATTCCATTAAATCATAGTTTTGGATTCCAGTCCAGATTCGAATCCTGTAGAATTCGAATCTGCCCAACCTACAAAACAGCAGAGCGTATGATTGTCCTGTCTTGTCCTGTTATACCGATGAACATAATCTAACTCTAACTATTTCTCGTGCTACGATTTCCTCCAGATACATCAACACATTTAGGAATACATTTTTTTAAATTAATCTTTGAAACAGATACAAAATAATGCTGAGTTGTTGGCACCCACGACCAGATGACAGACCATCGTTTACACAGCTCAAAAAGAAGATGGAGCAGCTGTTAGAAGCGACGTGTTCTTATATTGACCTGTCCGTGGAAGTCAGCACTGACTACTACAGGGCTGACAGCAGTGGAAATGAGTAAGGCATTAACACCTTTTACAGATCGTCTGTGTCCATTGATAATGACACTTCAAAGTTAAAACGGCTGCGTGTGACAGAGCTGTAGTTTGTTTTAGGGTGCCTTTTTTATGTCTTTGCTTTGGTCAGTTCATTTTTGTCTTATTATTACTATTGTAGGCAAGTATAGTTAAGGGTACAGCAATCATCCAGTCTTTCATCCAGTCAGAATGAAGCTTATGTTGCTGAACAAAGAACCGAGATAGCAGGCTCCGAATTGGACAATCTGGTATCAAATTTTGGTTTATTACAGAAATTGATTTTATCGGCAAATGGTCAGAAATTGTGAATAAATTTGAGTTCTAACGAAGTATAGACATAAATCATAATATAATAAAAACTTTTAATGAGATTTTCATTTTCTCGGATTTTTGTTTCTATTGCTTTGAATAATCCCCCTGTCACTTCAAATAACTATTTGTTGGGCAAGAATAATGCTGTTTATACACTTCTGCACCCATCGAAAGAACAGATGATAGTCATCGTTTTTATCACGCCAGTAACTTGATTTGGCCTAAAAGCTACTTAAGTCTCAACTTGAATGGCTACAAGCTGAGTACAAGAACAAATCAATTCTTGACGTTTTTCTTCTTGTTCTGACATTCTAAATTTTACTATCGGCCTTCAGAAACATTTACAGAATATTGAGTCTAGATTATGTGTCTTTGGCTTGAAAGGCCGACAGACAAAATGGAGAGGGGAAAATGTTAACACGAGTAAAAGAAAAGGCAGCAGATGAAATTAATAATACGAAAGAGCTGAGACAGATGGGAATTTTCCTGGAAGGGAATCAAAGGCTATGAAAAAAAAAGTGGTCATCGCAGGCTGTTGCTTTTTTCAAATATTGACAAGACTAAGTAGAATTTACTTTGTTGATAAATATAAACGGAATACATGCATTCATAAAGAAAAGGCAAAACACGATTTCCTTGCCATGCACATTATTACAATAATTGCAGTGTATAGATTGTATTAGATTAAAGTATGTTTCCCTGTACCATACAGGCCTAAAAATATTTCCTTGTCTTTTTTTTTTTTTGTGTTTCCTCCACAGGCGTGTGGGCGACGCTCCTCAAAGGCATGCTCTGGGAGGTAGTTTAGCACAAGATATGATTGTCACTCTTCCTGCATCAGATATCAGCGGAGCAAGCAAAACTAGTCATAGCTCTTCTGACAATTCACAGCGTCCTGCCAAGACGTACTCTCGGTTCGACGTATTAGGTTTACCGGTGAATAAGAACTTTGAGAGGGTTCGTTCTCATTATCCTGTGTCTAGAGGTCCGTATGTACTGGAAACTAACGGACCAGTGCCAGGCCTATCTGAAGAACTTCTCCACAAGACTTTGTCCCCAGCTGGACGCCCAGTGTCTTCAGAGGACGTATGTGAAAATGCGGGTGCAGATAGCACAGGGCATGTCCCAGATGCACTTCCAGATGTAGCCATAGTCAGCGAAACCAAAGATGATCCCTCACGCACTACATCACCATCTCTCGGTGTTAAAAGGAAGCGCGATGATACCAGAGGTCACGGTGGAGATGGACATAAAGTAAAGCGGATGGGTGGTTGTAGAAGTCAGGACAGGTTTGGCATGGAGTGTATATATCCAAGTGAAGAGGCGTGTGCACGTGCACAGGACCATAATCAAACCACTGATGAATCGGTTGAAACTTCTCGCACAGACAATAGTTCATTTCGGAGCCGTGCTCGCCATTACGGGCCTCATCGATTGTTAGGTGCATCTTGTTCTGATTCACCCGAACATTCTAGTGGAACCCAGTCTACACACATCATTGATGGGTCCACATCAACATCCTCTGAAAACGAAAGCGCACATAGAGGTCGTCCTTCTGTTGACAGTGCATATGAGACAAACACGCATTCGAGTAAGACAAGCCTGAAGAGTGTTTGACCGCATCCCAGTAGTAATTCATATAAAGCAGAACCTCACAATCTCGCATTCCAGGAGGGGGCGGGGCGTTCCATTGTTTGGAAATTGTCAAGTGTTCCCGTTTTTTTTTTTTCAGTCAACTTTGATAAGGACAACACAAGGTGCGATCCAAAACTCCCCAGAATGTGTCTATAAACGCTCAAAAGCTTATACTAGATATTATGCCAGCATTAACGTTAAAGTAGTTCGTTTGGAAGTCAATATAATGATTCCAGGCGTAGAAACCTTTTTGGAAGTCTTTATGTATTAGCATGCCAAAAACCATCTGTAAATCAGCCTATACTGGGATGCCCTTGTGCCATCAGTGTTGTGGTCACCAAAGTGCTGGTCAGCTGTTAGGTGTACATTTAAATACATCTACACTGATGATGAGGGCATGTGTATAATGAGAAGTCTACTCGCAGATCAATTGACTCATAACATAATGTTGGGAATGAGGTTGTTTTCACGTTGGGGCGAAAATAATTTTAAGTAGTTTCATATATGTTTTATGAGGATAGTTGTATCTATTCTCAAGCCACGGTTTCTAAGCCGAGCTCTTTGCGGCTATATTTACAGATCGATTTCTGAGAGAGTGGACACATATTCCAGACTGATGCAAGACTGGACTGAGGCCTGAAATGGCCGTTGATTTCTGCACAACACCAAAAGATGTCTTTTTCATGTGATTCAAGCACTCTAATCAAAACCAGTGTACATTTCATGCACATTTATGGACGTTTGCGAGTGTTTGTATGCCAAGGAGATATACTCCATAGAATTGAGAAAATCTTCAGAGGGGACAAAACTGTTGTTTGATGTATTGCAAAAAAAAAAAATGCTACCCCATGCAACCATGTCGGCCACATTATTTAACTTCAGGTCATGGCGACCACTGTCTGCCGACCAGCTAATATGTTCACAATCAAACTGAGATGTCTACAGAAAAAAAGACGGTTCATTATTCAGAATTGAGTCATTTGTATTACAAAGAAAGAATTTCTGTATGATTTGAAGCAGTCTCGTTTGCAGGATATCTTAATCTATACGCACAAGCTGCAGTGCTCATCCTGAGAATGGCTGCAATGGCCAGAGCAGCAAAACCTCAAGAAATTTCATCATTGATCATACATTACTGGGCAGATCACAACAGGGATGAGTAATCTCCTGCTTGGCTTAGTACACAAATATATTCAGAATGCACAAAGATGTGCAATCAACAAACAACTGAAACCACAGTGGAAATATAGATTAAACGCACATTCCTTGTAACCATTTTTCTGATCACAATCGATCTCCGATCTTTAATAAGCGCGCTGGAATATTTGAGAATAGCTTTTGTCCCCTCCGTAGTTTTCTTTCTTTATTCTTTGATGTACACATCATTTGTTTTCTTGTTGATGTTGCATTTAGTACATAATCGAAAACAACAAATGGCATATTAATTTCCCACTGAATTGTGATATTCTTTTTATAATATGTCTGTAGTACTGGCAGTAAGAGGGAGAGCGGGTGTCTTCACATGTCTTTCCCGGAATGGAAATGTAATTGACGATCGGTCTTATTAACGACCGTAGTTATACGTTGCAATCGATCTCAGCTAGACTTTCTGACATAGTGTAGATGGCCTAAAATATTATCCTGGTTATACAATAACCATAAGAGTTGGAATATCGTGGGTTGAGAATTAACTGGTTCTATGTCCACTTTTTGGTGAACTGAATGAGAAAATTTAGGTCAAAGTTTTGATTTTCTCTTCAAAAGAGCACGAAGTTCTATAGGAGATCGCCTTTTTATTCATTCATATTATTACTTACAGATTCAAATTTCTGGGACATAGAACTGTGCGACTCAAGGTTTCTTGTCCACTTTCTACCTTTAATATATGCAAAACTGGACATAGAACCAGTTAATTCCCAGCCCACGATATAATGTTTGTGAAATTTCTACCAATATAGAATATAACTGTTCTTTTTATTTTGCCTCCAGGCCCATGCTGTGGGCCCGAAACGGCATCAGAGAAACAGTTTTACCAATGACGGAGTTGCAGATTGCAAGAATAGTGAACAGCATTAGTATTTGATACTTTATAGGTCTCTTTCAGGAATTAACCACTGCTGTATACTCTCTGAGCAAGATATTTCATTGTTTTGTTACAGTCCAGTATATTCTAGTCAAGTGAATAGCTTCATACGGGAGGGCTGTGTTGGCCGGGGGTCGATAAAATCTTACGGCTTTACAATCAGCATTCTTTCTCAGTGCTATTATTGGTATGTTAGTCTACTCACTGATGACGCTTTCCGCAAGGAACAGAGTTGCAATGAATAACGCTTGATGGCGGTTTAGCGGCGCTTCCTACGCAACAGCATGCAAGTAATTGTCACAAATATTTTAACACTGTGTACTAGGGTTGCAATATTGCGTCCTCTCGTAAATATGTACAAAAATGCGATAGCGCGCCTATGGTTTAGTGTATTTGCCAAAGGGACCTTGAGACTAAAAGGTTAATGAGCTTGACATGGCCGTGGTAGACAAAGTGTTAAACAATCTTGAAGATACCTTTTCATGGGAAAGATGATTATAATGAGTGGAAGCTGGTGTATCACTTGATACCCTCGCCTGGGTCGCGGGATTAAAGCAGACTTCAGAAATTGCGTGCAAGCTGATAACCAGTAGAAATTTTCTTCAGCGGCATTTACAGTTCAGAAGAAACCAATATCCTCGCATGCTATTCAGTGTGGCCTTTTGTACGTTTAGGATCTTGATAACTGTAATTTTGTGAGTGCAAACTGGTAAAACATTGAAGACGGATACTACTTACAGGGCGACAATCGATATTTTCTTTTAGAAATTTGCTGATGCTCCTTGCAAATCTGTGATGTGACTGTACTTTATTGGTATTATTTACTCAGCATCAGTTAGACTTTGCCTTTATCCGAAATACTCAACGTTAAAAAGATTGTGTCGTCGATGTGGAACATTTTTCAATCAGGAAATCACAGAAAATGAGATGAGCTCTTTCTTGGACAACCGTCCAACCGTCCTTCTTGCATTCTTGTGGGACCCCCCCTCCCCNNNCCCGCATAATTCAGCTCAGTGCGCTTGAAAAAGGTACTTTTGTCGTATGAAAGTATAACATACGGGGCACCTGTGATTGCCTTCTAACATTGTGAGTATTATTCCACCGCTGTATTTGTGGATGCCTGTTAATTCCTAAACGGAAGTCAGTCTTCATTACATAATTCAAAACCAAAACACAAATGAGCATTTGTTTGACAAGAATCAACCGTTAACAGCAAAACTGATTTTCTAGATAAAAAAAAAAACATAACTCCATTGGAACTTCCTAATGTTTCTTAGCACTCACAGAGCTTTATCAGCAACCCCGTATGAGAATACTGCACTGTCTTTTGCCATTTGTTCCATGCAGAAGGCGTGTGCCATTTCTGATATCGCGATAAGAAATGTATCAGCAGAAAAGTTGACTGAAATTTTATCTATAACGAAGATAGATCACAAAAACTAGGCATCAAGGAAATAAATAATTTTCCAGTGAGAACTCTATCATGCGGACGTCTCGTAGAGGGATCAAATTCAGTCAGATGCATGGCCGCCATGGGCAAACCCCCAAAAAAAGTTTATTTTCGACAACTATCTTCTGCGATATTGGCACGAGAAGAGCTAATTGATTGTTCTCTACCAGATTAACCCTTTCGTCAATGACGTCAATGAATGCCCTTCCCCTTTTGTTATAAATAGTTATGAGATGAACCGATATATGGAAGGATCCCGCATTCCTGTTAATATTGGTCTTGATAATTACTCGTGGTGCCATTCTGGTTGGTTTTTTTGTTGGTTTTTTTTGTTGATAGCTGTATATTCATGTTTAACATGGTATTGCTCAACTTTGAGACTGGCCTTTGTGATAAGACACTTGACATATTGTCACAATCGTGAAAAGTGTCAACTGACTCTATTGCCTTTAATGATGTCATAACGTGTGGGGTCAAGTCAAGTTTTGGTTACCAGAGAACGAACTATATGTCATCATATATCATAAAATATCACAAATAATTCTGTTGTTGCTGTTGTTGCTGTTGCTGTTGTTGTTGTTGTTGTTGTTGTTGTTGTTGTTGTTGTTGTTGTAACATGCCGTGCGAGTGTATTTCTCCACCGATTTCGCTCAAATTTGCTGTGGGAGGCATGAATTTAGTATACACTGTCTTGTTTTTATCAGCAGCACTGCACCTTCTGTATCTGAATTTATAGAAAGTGCATTTTTCCATATATTCGAATGGCCTGCTCCATTATTTAAAAACACTGTGGCCGTATGCGTAATCCATACATTAGTTAATGTATTGCGTTAATCACAGTGAACACTACTAATGTTTTGGGAGTCTCCCGTGGTTACCGCAGTGCGCTAACTAACGTAGGGATTATGCATACAGCCACAGGTCTCTATGCGCATGCCTTAAAGTGAGTGTTATGAGGCCAGATTCCTCAAATTTGGCGGGTTTTTTTTTTACCAAAACCAGACATTTCAGTCTTGTATTCAAGGAGTCTAATTTGGGGACGGAGCAAACAACAAAGATGAGACTAATAAATCTAGTTAAGACAAAGATCGTAGCCATGTGCGCCTTAAGTTATTTTTAACAGGTCAGAGGCTGAACCGACATATTCTGCGAGCTGTATGTTTTTCAGTCATGAGTCGAACGATTTACTGTGAGGAGGGCTATCCTACACTCCTAGATCTCATTCGACTCAATAGTGGGCTTACTGAGCCTAACTATATGAAGGAAGTTGGTACATGTGAGTGCAAACATGCGCCTGTGCCCAAATGAGTACAACAATGTTATACAATTAAAGAATTTANCTTGACACCAGTTCAGAAGTAGGTCAACTGGTGCCTTCTGATTGGGTATGCTCTTGCAGAGATTGCTTTAATTTTCTCAACTTACTGGCAAAGACTGGCTTACTGATGATATTATAGGTATACGCTAGTCTGAACACAATTGCTCTTAAACGCACACTCCACTGTGTGCAAAGCCAAACCAAAAGCCGTCATTTTGGGAACAAAGATCAACGGATGTTAGATCCTATGGCTTATTAGCGCCATACAAATCGTAATTTAGGTAAAAAAAAACAACAACATCCAATCGTCAACGGGTCATATTTTTCTTAAAACGCAACTGACATCCTGCTTCCACCTACTTTCGTAATCAGGAAGATCAGCTCTGTCACTCTAGGGTAGTCATTCTTGTACCCAGATTTGCCAACTGATCTGATTGATCAAGCCTACTATAAGTGTACATTATTACCTGAGTTTAACCCTAAGGTGGCGAGGGCGCTGCACCGCGTCCAATAGCAAAAGACAGATAAGAAGTTGTTTGTGTTTGTTGATATTTGAGCCACGTACGTGATATTGTATTTATCATGGATGGAATTTGTAACATTACTGCCACTTTACATCTAAGTTTCCAAACTGTAAGTTTTTGTGCACATTTATCACTCTATAGCCTATTCTTTGTAAACGAAACCTTCTGACTGTTTTACCATAGTACCTTTATTAAAATGGCTCAAGTAATTTTATTGTCTCAAACTATTACCGTTGGTTGTAAATTTACAATGCTTGGCATCTACATTAGGCCTTTTGATAGGCCTTTATGACCTCCTGCTTATGGCATTTTTATGTAATGTTATGTATTGATCATCGACAGTTTGGTGCTTCTCCCCTAGCGTATCAGTAGTGCATTGTTATATGACGATATGTAACATTATCTTTTTAAACTGTCACTTGATACGTTAATGACTTATTGCAGCCTTCCAGTCACAGACTTTGTAATCATGGGTCTACGTACTGTGCCTTTGTCATTGGGACTTTTCATTTTTACTTTTTTATGCCAATTTCAACTGCTCCTTTGACCTGAGCTATGGATTCCAAACGATTATTTTACAAAACAGTCCTTTCGATAATGTGCTGCTGCTCTGCAAAGCAGTCTGTATCTACACGGACCGCAGAGGTCATTCTTGCATTAATTTGCAGCACATTATGTCGTGTTCTCTGTCAGCTGTGCTGATCAGACAGTAAGTGATATGCAAGTATTGCCGGACCATTCCTAGGCGTGAAGCACACTGCAGAAAAAAAAATCTTTAGAAATGTAGTTACACGAAACATTCATTATTACTGGCAGATTATTCACAAATTCTAATCAGTTCCTGCCTCCCCCAACCCATTTCCCTCCAGTAAATGCTTATTGTTTAATGGAAGAAAAACTACACAAGACCGTTCTTAAGTGCTCAGTTTCAACAAAACATACTTCCAGTTTAAGTACACTGTAATTATAAACAACAGTAGTGCTACTGCTTTATCAAAAAAAAATTAATCTCTCTCCCAAAAGTAAACATGCATCAGCGCCAGTAAAAACCAATGTAACATAATTCATATCAACCAGTCACAATCCTCTAACATTAGAACAGCAGAAAGCGAAAGTAGTGGTTGTTGGATTTGTGGCTTGCAATGCCCTGATGACCGTGAGTGAGAATGATGTTTTGTCTTGAAAGATGACATTTAAGTTTTTGCAAGCCGAAACCTAAGTTTTGAATCATTATCCTACACTGAATAAACGAAATGAATCTAGTCATCCTTATTGCCATCCTTCTTCCCCTCATGTTGCTTGTCTTCGTTGTTCTTCCTATTATTTTCTCTCCATCTTCTTTCTCTGCCACTACCTCTAGATCATCCTCTATCTCACTAAGCAGCGTTTAATGGATATTACCTGTCGTTTCTGCCCTTGCTTATGCTGTTGCTGAGAGTTTGATAACCTTTTAGCTGCCGAGCAAATTACTCGGCTTGTGTTCATGTAAAGGAGCACACTGTGAATAGGAAGTATTCCAAGAAAATAAACAAGAGATATTTAAATTAGATTTCATTTCTAGTTTTTACATGTTCATTATGTGGTTTCTCTAAATTTTGTTGTAGTTGCTGTTGTTTTTGTTATTTTTTTCTTCTTGTTGTTGTTCTTCTTGTTGTTGTTCTTGTTGTTGTTGTTAATCTTATTGTTGCTACTGTTGATGTTGATGTTGTTGTTGCAATTTTGTTTGACATAGGGGCTTCATCAACTACAATGGCACTGCAGTCTTGAATGAGGCAGGCAAGTGCTGTTCCTTTCTTGATGGAGCAAACAGGCATCTCCAGCAATCAAGGTGTCTTGCAGGACACCACAGCTGTCAACCCTAAGCCTGCCTTGCTCTCTGCGTAAAAAACACAGGCGTTCGGTTTCAATCGTTGCATAAGCATCGACAATATACTGCTGGAACAACCGTCTCGCTAGAATGAGATAGTTGTCGTTTCGTTGAAAAAAAGTGGAAACAGTAGTACTGCAGCTGAGTAATTTTGTGTCTGCTTGTCAGTTTAAGTTGCAGACTCCATCCATGTGTCCCTCTGGGAAACAGAAGTGGATACTGAAGAGCATCATAAGCTGGATGAAGCTCACATATTTGTTTAAGGGAGTCATCACGTAAGCGCAATACGATGTCCCGTTGGCCAACAGGACCTGTAGTCATCAATATGGCCACCTCATTGGTTTCTGGTGCATTAAATCTTCTCTGATGTTCACCAGTGGACGACGATTTTCATGTATGGCAATGCTAAAGTTCTCGATGTGGTTGCGCCTGCCGAATTCCATTACTATTTTTTTAAGCTCTCTGATGTAAACATTGCTATCCATGAGAACATATTGAATTCTGTTCACTAAGTGTAGCTTTAAACCATCAGTTATACTTATTCTGGTGTTGAGCTGAATCATCTCCCCATCAATGAAGTAAACTTGCAAAACGTTGGCAGTTTCATTTGGGGCAGGTGACAGTGAGTCATTTAGGTGACACACTTGACCTTGCACTCGAAAAGTTGGATGCCAACCTCGAAGAGTCACTTCATTACATCCAAAAGAAGTCATCTGAAAAGCACAGTAGTTATATTTCCTCAGATTGGAAAGGAAGTGCTTCGATTCAGGGGAATGGCTGAAGCATAATGCCCTGAAATCTTCTGGTAGAGGAGGCAGTGGATCAAGATCTATCTTACCGTTACTGCAACACATGGTCCTAGACTGTCCAGGAAATTTTGTTGCTTGGCAATGTTCACATCTGACTGTCATATTTCCTACATGGCTTGTGACATGAAAACCTTCTGGAGTGTATGTTAGCTTAGCGCAGCTGGTAAGATTGTGGTGACAGCTGGAGCAGCTGGGGGAGAGGCTCAAGGAAGAGTGACCATTAGCCTAGGTAGGTCTGGTAAGTCAGTGGCAATGGCAGGAAGAGGATCTTCATTTGTATTTATGACGTGTTCATCAACAGCTTCGGCCACATCAGACGGTTGGTTTTCATCTGCAAGACGATTTGCTCGCATGCGTTTAGCTGCAGGAGTGCTCCTCCCATGGCCAAACCCTCTAAGCTTTCTCGGCAGAGTGGATATATCTACAGAAGAAAATAAAATACAAAGGAAATCTGATATTAATGGGGAAAAAAGCAATGCAATTAATAGAGTTAAAAATGACCCGACCCCCCCCCCCCCCCCCCCNACCCTCTTTCCAGTATGAACTTTTTAAGAGGATAGAAAAAAACAAAAAAGTAGAAAAATGTTGCAGCAAATGGTGAATGTAGGCAGTAAATGTAGATGACATGTAATCACGTAAAAAAAAAATAATTCTAACCCACACAAACTTACACGCCCTCATGGATGACCTGATATCGACACAAACACACATGTCCAGTTTGAGTCAGACATGGATAAAATCTAAATTAGATGAAGTATTCCCTACTTACCTTCACTGCATCTTGATCCGCAACATAAATTCACTCGTTTGCTGTAAATGATCTCGCTTTCTGCGATCTTGTTTGATGACAGAAATCAACTCGATTCGCAAAGCAACGCGTCTGCTTGAAACCGATCAGGGGCGAAGGGTGATTTTTTCAACAGGGTAATCAAAGTTGAACATGATTGTAACTTACAGTTACGCATGCGGTATTAGTCGAAAGTGCTAACCCGTTCGTAGAGTCACATTCGATGTTTACAGTATGATATTTTAACACAGAGTATGGACTTAAAAAATCCGCAGGCAGCATCACAATTCCTGAAAAGCTACTGCAAAAATTTGAGTAGTTAGAAACAGGTTGGCTGAAACGGTACAAAAAAGTACAGATTAGTTACACGGCCACGATCGCACAAAAATACATATTATTATTGTATCTCATCACTCATCAAGGTGTAATGGCTCCAAAATTGTAGAATTTAGGTAGGAATATAACGGTTTTAACTTTTGTTTTTCATATTGATTTTGTTAATAATGCAGAGCTACTTTTTCTTGGTGGATGGGTTGTTAATAATGATTATGTCCATCTTGTGGTCACTGGGCATTTCTTGGAATAACATTTGCTGTTTTATAGTCTAAAGAGCAGAGAACTATAGACGTACAAGAATGGTTCAGTCTTTGCACTGACTTCAACTTTTGCAGCATTTAGTTTGCAGATTGTACAGGTTTGCGTTTGCCAAAGCGTGGCTGTTCGCAAACTGCGCTTGAGCAAAGTGAAGATCTTTAGCTGCATATGCGTTGTTGTTTTTTTCTTTGGGCGAGTGCGAAGGCTGAACTAAAGGTATCAAAGAAAACCTGACTCACCATTTTCAGTGCTTGTAAATCAGATTAATCCTCCTCTCTTTCTTGCTGGCAAATCTGTCTATAATGTCTGAAACGTCTTGTTGCTTCACTACACCACTTTCCACTGACAAGAACATTAGATGCTTTAGTCTGTCCTGTCCCATAGTAGAGCGTGTGTAATTCTTCACACGACGCAAAACGCTAAATGTGCGCTCACATTCGACACTCGTCAGTGTTAAGGTCACAGCAAGAGTGAGTATTGTGGACACCGTCGGCATGGCAGATAACAGGTAACAGCCTAATTCGTTTATCTTCTCTAGATCGAGAACAGGGGCATGCGCAGTACAGTTAGGCTAGGCCTAGCGGGCCTAGGCCCGGCTAACAAACTAAACATTTGGAACACGACCTTGTAGGAAGAACCCATCCAGACCATAGGGGAGTGACAATCTGTCAATCTTTAAAAATAATGACCTCTGGTTGCTTGGGTAGCAGACTGGCCACCATCTTTGGACAAACAACTCTATGCTCAGCGACCCCTCTCCCTAACCCATTTCCACCTCTAGCCAAATATCCAGGACTAAAACACGAAGAAACTTATTTTATTGAAAACGTAATTTTCAGGCCCAGTCTACACCATGAAGCCGAGCCCACCTTTTAGCAAATGGGTAGGCCTATATGGGTGATGCCATCGTCAAAACTTGCCAGTTTTGAGAACAGGAGG
This sequence comes from Ellobium chinense, assembly GCA_033807755.1. NCBI lineage: Eukaryota > Metazoa > Mollusca > Gastropoda > Ellobiida > Ellobiidae > Ellobium > Ellobium chinense. The sequence goes on from JAWQUT010000094.1 coordinate 258,001, forward strand.
CCAACTGAATTACTTTTCGAGGCCGTTTTGTCATTCATGTTATATCCCAAGAAGAATTTATGTTTATTTAATAAGTTTGTATGTTTCATAAAGCCAGAAACCTCCCTTCATAAAAAACATAAATCTACTCCAAGGTGCTTTCCCCTGTTTCCTCAACCAAAGATTTTGGGAACCAGCTACATTGCACTATAAATTATAAAATAGGCAACCTGGCAACACCAGCAATGGGCTTGTGAATGGAGGTATGTGTGCGGCGAGACTGTTCATGTGGCTTTCTGGAAGTGTGGATTCATTTTCTAAAGTGAGCGAAAAATAAAAGTGGTCATAAACTTTTGACTGAAGGCATGTCACTTGTCAGCAACTATTTTAATTTTTGTCGAATAAAGAGGCCCTTGATAATAATGAATTTCACTAAATGCTATGAAATAGTGTCTCGTTTTACCAGTGTGCTATTTTTGTTCCGCATCACATTAAACCGCAATAGGTGAAAGCTCCACAACAAATCAAGCGGAGACCTTGATTAGTGGCACTCCTTAACGGGCCGGTGAAATCTCCTTGCTTTCGTTGAATTTTTTTATGAGGCCACTCCATATTTGGCTGTAGGGGTGTCCAGGTTCTTCTTTATCCTTATAATCAGTGAATAGAGCAGAGAAAATTTGAGGGGTATCAGGTTCTGAAAGTGGGTCAAAGTAAGAAAGTAAGAATAGGCCTGACAAAGAGCAAATAATAGGATTCGGTGATGCTCTTGGTAACTTGCCACGAAGGCCGAGGTCGACCAACGGCATTTTTGGCTGGTAATCAGTGATTATTTGATTATATGGACCCTTCGCCTCTGAGACCGATTGAGAACGACTTCCGGTTCAAACAAAAACAATAGTGGCATTAAAATCAACACGCCACGTTTCATGCGGTACAAACTATTTTCTATAAAATCGGGGAAAGCAGTTTGCGTCGATTTTTTACATTAGGTCCTGACCGCATAGATACTGTCGACGCCTGCGAAGTTTCAAACGCGTAGGTTAGGTAATAACGGGGGAGTTCCTGAACATAGCTCCCCAAGTCCACCTTTATATATATAGATTATTAAGTTCATGTACAACCAGACAAAATCCTTGACAAAACTGAGCACCGCTGAGCGTTCTGTACCCTTTCCGTGTACCATAGGCATCAGGCAGGGAGACAGCTTATCTGTCTTAACTTATTCTATTTGAATAATCTGGAGCAATATTTTAATGAAGAAAACGTAACTGGAATTGAGGTACTCAAGGACGACAATATAACCCTTTCTTATTTTTTTGGGTAAAACTCTGCATATTACTTTACGCCGACGATACAACAATTATAAGTAACAATGCTAGAAAATAAATCTGAACACAGCACTCAAGAAATACTCTAAATACTGTAACACGTGGGAACTAGATATAAACATAGAAAACAAAAATTGTGATATTTGGAAGGAAAAGGGGCAATCCTGAGTTCTTTATTAATGACATAAAGTTATAAATAGTACCAGAGTTTAAATACATGTCTGCCCCGCCATTTGCTACATGTAATGTTGACCGCCCTCATAACATCAAGAACGGTCTGGGCATGCATAATAAAAACGTGTTAAAACTTATTAAAACCTTTTAAACTTGCTAACAGATCCCAATGTACTCTTTAATTTGATAGGAACCTTCATCTTTCTTTTCTCTTAAGCCCCTATGGAATGAACAGTCTTTTAGACATGCCACTTTGGTGATCGCTATTTAAAGCCTAAATGAATACGTTTCTTTATAGTGATTTGAGATTACATCTGCAGTAGTGGTGCAAATCATTTTTACACAACAAAATCAAATCTGATTAAAGCAGTTTTAAACTAACCACCACTTACTTCATCATTGTTGTTGTTGTTGTTGTTGTTGTTGCTGTTTCATAATTTTTCGCTTTGGACCTGCATTTCCAAATGCAAACTTAACTGTTCCAGAACTACGTTGTCTAAGACAAAATACTCTGACCAAATAACTCTCTAACTCTCCTCACCGGATTCACTATCTTCTATTGCAAGTAGATTCGGAATAGAGATGCCTTTTGAAGTCGGACTTGAAATTTCTTGCAAAGACTTCCGTGCCGCTGCCAGATACATCCGCGACCACGGTCCCATTAGACTTGAAGACTTCTTCTTGCTCGAAGCACTTGAAGACCGTCTGATTGCTGGCTTCTTACCAGCTAAGCCCTGACGCTTCTTCATACTCTGCTTTCTAGCTTCTTTGCCATTCTTTTTCTTCTCCCTGTCGGTCAGGCTGGTTTTCTTGATCGTCACATAAGGAACTGTAAACAGATATTCAGTGTCCATGCTTAAAGTATCCTCCGATCCCTTGCTAAATTGCATCTGCTTAAACCGACGTCGTTCTCGCCTTCTTCGCTGAAAGAGAAGATAGAGAGTAACAATTTTTTAGTTCACGCCCTCAGATTAATCTTTGAGAAACGCATAAATCAAGTTTGGTCTGAGCGCAGAAAGAGCGGTAAGAAGTTTTACCAATCGTACCTTGGATCGATCAATGGTCAGTTTGCGCTCTTTACTTTACTTAATCCTCGTAAGTGGGTGTTTCCTGCTTACACGGAATAGTGGTCTCTAACAAAGTCATCTTCCAATTGATGGATCGAGTTACTAGGCTCGGTTTGCTGGATTAGACAAGGGCTAAGCAAAAATGGTGGCTTGTCAAGTGATAGCCACTTTTCCACACAATATTTTAGGGATAATGCTAAGCTCCTGTCCTTGAAAAGTCGGCAGATGGCTTCCAAATAACTTGAGAGAAAAAAATTGACTGGACAAAATTGGAATGTTTGGAAATGTGTTGCCCTCCTGTATTGATGTGACGACTTTGTCGGGACAAACTCTTTGCCTGAATGTTCAACTGAGGTTAGTGGAATGAATACAATTATTATCTATAAACTGAAAGAATAGCAAACTAAAAATGACAGATAAAAATGGTAATGATTTTATGTACAAGTCATACTTGCATGTTTTGAAAATATAACAATAAACGACAGTGGATCTATGTAATCAGACATGCCTCTAGGTATCCGCCTTCAAACTAAAGTATTTCAATTATTATTCAGAATTATGATTTGAACGTTCATTGTACCATGCTGCTGCTGTGTGTAACAGAATCGAATCGAATTGTGAATGTCAGACATGTGTCTGAGGTTTTACAACCAAAACAGAACAGTAATATATTTTGTAACATACATTGCAAGTCGCTTAATCAAAAAAAGATTCTGCTGTAAGTTAGAACGCAAGAAGTTCAAAGACAAATAAAAAAAAAATGGTCCATAATACATGATATAAAGAATGAAGGACTTACACTTCAGACATAGAAAAATGGAATGCTAACTAGTTTTCAGTCATCGTGATACTTGACAATAACAAATAGATGGTACTTTTCACACAC
>JAWQUT010000094.1:261749-277299 GCA_033807755.1 Ellobium chinense
ATTGTTTGATCATGATGTGAAATGTACTATGGTAATGTATTTTAGCCCTTTGATCATACGGGGCTGTATGTGGAAGTGACCCTGCGCAGTGGTCTATTGGTTATGTTCTCACTGTATGGGATTGTATGTCCCAGAAACTTTAAGCAGTGTATTTGTATTTTCATGGTTGTACATTCTACATTTGCATGATGAATATACTTCATTTGAATATTTTGCTGTTTGTTAATGTATTGGTTTTGATATAGAAACTGTTAGTTTAATAGTCATTCAGAACGGGCAAAGGTCTTGTCAGATATGTGGCCCACAAATGTTCCTTATTATTCTTAGTTGATCCTAGATATGCTCAACTTAAAAGGGGGGTTGTGTAACATTTGTGATGCTTGTTGTTTGTTTAGGCTAGTGCGCCCCCCCCTTCCTTTGTTATACGGCCCTGGACCGCACGCGGCTCCGGTCCTTCATGATTCGAGAATGTTGCAGTTACGAGTTAGTAGCGGCCGGCCTTGCTGAGATCAGTTGTTTTTTCCTCTCTTTTAATTACGGCGGCAGTACCGCTAGTGAGACTGTCTAGTGTCAAGGTCAGGTCGACCGTATGGTACGTTGAGTAAACACAGTATTAGCCGTCTCGAAGGTTCGGGTATCATGCTTCGAGTGAACGCAGTATTAGCCTTCTCGAGGGTTCGAGTGGGGCCGCGATCGGAATGTTTTGATTCTAATTAGTCTGGAAGTTGCTGCTCGCACGTTCTGGACTTAGCATGTTTGTTTGGGCGCATCATATGATGATGACGTCATTTATTCTGGAATTTCTACTGAAATTATTATAAAAGGCACGAGAGTGAGAGAGTTGGCTGTTATGGTCTGTGCATTGTGAATTATTTGAGAGTTGGCTGTTATGGTCTGTCTTTGTGAATTATTTGCTGAATACGCCTTGTTACCAATAAAGAAGTATTCTGTNCACATACACACACACACACACACACACACACACACACCACCACCACCACCACACATACACACACACACACATACACATATACCACACGCACACACACATACCCACACACCACACGCAGACACACACACACACACACACACACACACAAACGCACACACACGCACAGACACACATACACATACACACATACACACTCACACGCACACACACCACACAGACACACACACATCCAGACACCCCACCTCCCACACACACACACACCACATACACACACACATACACACATATACACTCATACGCAAATACACCACAGGGACACACACATCCAGATACACACACACACACACACATATACACACATACACACACACGCACACGCACACGCACATACAAACACAGATCCGGCAGCTATCAATGATTTCGTTATGATGCCTTACAATGTCTGAAAGCCTAAGCCACGGCACTTTGCTGCATATCTATGATTCTTGGAAAGGCAAGCCGAATACTTACAGTGGCAAAGTGCAGAGTTCTAGCTAAAAGAATTATCAAATGGACAGGAATAAAATTTAAATCGTGTATAATTTGTCCTTTCGCCTGACAGTTTCTGATAAGGAAACTCCACAGGAATGTTGGGATTTTCAACCTGTACGGGCCGACTTTCTTAGTGCTGCGTGACGTCAAACTATGAGATAGGCTGCATGACTGGTCCAAACGGTTTGTGCATGCGTTTGCACCGATTGTCTGCTAGATTTTACAGGTTTTTTTTTTTTAAATAATGAGGAATTTTTACGTTACGAAGCAAATATCTTCCCTGTCTCTTTAATTCATGGCGAGGCCGTTCGGAGCAAAAGGTTTTATGATGGAGGAAAATGCTCCGTTGCAACAAGAAATTTCAAGATAAAACACACACAAGAACATTAATAAGAACATAGCAGCATGGCAGTCATAAGTCATTCTAAGCATGTTTCAGTAGCACCACAAGTTTTGAGCCACACCGTACGTATTCTTCCCGTTTCGTGAGACTCAAATGAATAGGAGTGAATAAAGTGGAACGTCGCAGGCAGTCCATGACGTTTGTGAGGTTGAAAGATTCAGTCGCGTACTTACCTCTCTTTCAAGATCAGTTTGCTGGCTCCTGAAAAGCTGCTCTTTTGCAGCTCGTACCAGGTGGTAGTCATGGTGCTCAAACTGATCGAAGAAAAGTTTTGCTCTGTCTAGTTTGCCCAGTGAAGCCCTCTGACTGAATACTCTCTTTTCCTGGTTCTTATTTAAGCGTACCATTGAAGCCGCCAGTAACCTAGGTAGATCAATCAATCAATCAATCAATCAAACAGTCAATCAATCAATCAATCAATCAATCAATCAATCAATCAATCAATTAATCGTGAGTCAAATCAAGTCAAAATGTCACAGGCCTGCAGTTATCAGTCTCAACGTCCCCACAGTACTGGAGTCCCAACTGTGAATGGGATCTGAATCGGAGGGTAGAACACATAGTTTAAAATCCGTTGACACTTTCATTAAATATTTTCTATAATCATATAGTTTTCATGTAGGAGGAGAGCGCACTCCAATAGATATTTACAGTTCTGTTATGTTAAATAATTTCCGTCAGTCTGTTAACGTCTGGCTAAAAATACTCATTTGCTAATGATTGAATGCCTTACGTTGCAAATCATAAGATACAGGGCCTGAAAATCGTATACCAGGGAAATGGTCCTTACTCCTGATTTTGTGAGGTGTTTACATTCATAAATTTACTTCAGGATAATAATTTATTAAGGAGATGGGGAAAGGGGTAGGTGGGGTCCTGAGAGTGATTTTTTTTTTTTAAATGCTTAAAAGTTGTTCCACTTTAACCTTAAGTTTCTCCTTCGGTATTTTAGTAGAGACATATTGAAAATTATCAAGATTCCCTTATGGTTGCCATGGAAGTGCCGCCATTTCGAATTCTGAAACAGAAAAGAAGCTGTTTTAAAAACTCGTCCCTCTCCCCGAATTTCGCTGAAACCGTCTGAAAATTTACCCGCATGCCTTTCAGTACATAGAGGTATACTTATGTAGCGGTCATGAATATACGGATACGTTTTTTAAATAATCTTAGTTCTTTTAACCGTATTGTTTTATTTTATCTTAATCTCAAAAACTACAATAAATGATAGTTTTAGAAATCCGAGAAATGAGCCCCTCGGATGTGCTGTAAGGATCCAACAAGCAAACTGTCATTCTAAATGATTGAGAAATTTAAAAGTCGATAGAATGTTCGTGGTTGAAAAAAAAGTTTTGAGAAAATTGCGCTTTAAGTTTTACTTTTTTTGTTAAGTAAAAGTGGAAAAGCTTTTTATAATATCCTTACCTCAAAACTCCCCTGCCTAGTATTCAGAAGTCTCCCTCCTCAGCCTCTTTCTCTTTTATAATATTTACTTAAGCTTCTACACGTTTATTTTTCTATATATTTTTGTCTCGTTTCTGTCATATGGTATCGATTACCCATAATATCGTTTGATGTGATACATAAAAATCGTCCTTACTACAACCCTGGTTGGAATAATATGTGTCACATCAAACGATATTATTATAAAAATCGTCCTCACTACAACCCTGGTTGGAATATTTCTTTGTAATCTAGCGTGGGAGTCAATCGCTTTTAAAAAGTCCTAAATTTGGTATATGGCTCCAAAAGAGCCAAATCTGCAACACTGGTACAGTCTAGTCCTCCATCTAGTCCTCCAACCTCTCGTCGGCTCGTTGCCAAAAGAAAAATAACCGGGAGGTCATGCTGGGAAAAGATCTTGCCTCTAAAACAACAACTAAACACCGTTAGATTAGCGAGTAAGCCAAATTTTCTCTCAGATTACTGGCCACTTTTTAAAGAAAGTTTCTTTCTTTATATTGCCTTTGCGCGCTTTGCACTGAGGATAACATAGGAGCGTTGAATCTGTAAGACAGTGTATAGGCCTTTGGATTATCGGATAAAAAACACAAAAAAACTAGCTAAGGTTGAAAAAATCGTATTACCAATACTTGTAAATGGCTCATTGGTGGAATAGGATGGAGGTGATGTTTGAATATTTCAAAAAACCTAGAAATATCAGTTACGTCGTATTAGACAATAGATAACATGTTGGTGGTCTTAGATTCATAGATTACATGTTGCGCCCTTGATTCCAACCGAATAGTCTGTCGATATATGAGGTAAACACGTACACAAATTTATTCCCGTTGCTAGTATTATAATATTTAGCATCTGTACTCTCTTATTTTGTGCAATAAGCCCACAAATATCACGCCACCGATAGTAAACCACTACAAATCATGAATACATAACAGTAAAATTATTGTGCATTGTAGGACATTCGAATACATTCGTTTTTTATAAAATTTGACGTGTTGTTCTATAATCTTTCAACTCCACAAAATCAAAAGAAATAACAAAACACATCTTTAGCAGTTTCTTAGCATCAATTACAGCAGATAATCGACAGACTAGAATGATGCCGCGAAGAATTTCATTGAGACACATGCGTTTAAAATATTGATCAGTATTGAGACAATACTTCAGATTTGGTTTCAAATATATATTTTTGTTAATATAGACAAATGGATAACCTTCCCAAAAAGACAGAATATCTAAAAATCGACATTTTCAAAGAAATATTGAAATTCAAGACCGCCCCCGCCCCTCCCCCGTACTGTGCGTGGGAACTGGAACATCACAGGATTAAAGAGTGAGGGCTGCTCGAGGACATAAGATTCTAAGTCATATGGTCATTGAATGTAGATAGCCAGATGGGGACAGAAGTAACAACAGCATCAGCAGCAATAGTTCAAATAACAGACTATGATAGGGTACATAGGAGACAGACAGGCTGACTGCATTCCATAGACAGGAAACAACATAATATTATTTGAAGGCAGGTCACAGCAACCAAGACATCATTATGCTGGAGGTGAGACTGCACATTTAGTGTATGTGTGTGTGTGTGTGTGTGTGTGTGTGTGTGTGTGTGTGTGTGTGTGTGTGTACACACACCGGAGGTTAGGAGGAGGAAGGGGGTAGAGGAAAGGGCGATTTGGCAACATCTTGGTATTTAAATGCAGCTTTGAGGTTCAGTAGTCTCTTCTTCTGGGCGTTGTGCCAGGTCGAGTTCCATCAGCTGTTGCCCCACAAAAAGATAAAGGGGCATTCTAAGAATGCAATGCACAGCGGTATGCTGCAGAAGTGTAACCAGTAACATGCCATCGGTGATCAATGCATACGTGACGATAAAAGCGGTAGTACAGTACCTATCATAGCACCTAGCCTCTGTAAGAGCTGGGATGTACGTAGTAGGAGGTGGAGACGCAATGGGAGTCAAGATGGGAACCGGGGATCCTGGAGAGATCGTCGAGGCTGGAGATGCTAGTCTGCTAGGTGTCGTCATCGTTGGGACCTGTGGTGAAATGTCATCATTTCAAGTCGCCGCCCGAAAATAATACTATTGAAAGTCCTTAAATGACTTAAAGGAGGCCAAATGGTTAATGTTCAGTTGTCCGTCAAGGTGTGTTTGGATTAGGAGCACAGGCAAGATTAGGGTCAGAAGCGATGACAGAGGAGAAGAATGATCCCTAAATGATCGCCGTAGTGCAAGAGTGGACCACCCCACTTTTTTTTGCGATTTTGGCCGTCAAGGGTTCTTTAAAAGATGCTGACTCATTCTTGCTACATATCGGTTAAATTGCTGGTTTTGGCCTAAGGGGACTTTTAACACCAACGTTTCTCTTTTACAAGTCTCAGTGGCTACATAGACTTTATCCCTCAATTTCACATGCTGCATCAGTTGTGGGATGATCCTCTCTTGCTCTACAGCGACCAAATATGATCCAAGGATTCTTCCGGTGGTGCTTTCTCTTCTCTCACCCTGCTCCAAACACTAAACCAAACACACCTAAGGAGAGTCCCAGGATGACACCAAATGAAAATAGGAGACTTGTAAGCTGAGGTGAAAATATGTAGAATTAGGTTGCCAGCATCACCAGTGGCCTTGTGCATAGACTATATGTTGATTAACGTATTGCGTTAACTATAGTGAATACTACAAATGTTTTAGGAGTTTCCTGTGGTTACCGGAGCGCATTAACTAACATAAGGATTGCGCATACGGTCACAGATTCGGTAGTTGAAGCCCAGACCACTTCCGTGGAAAATTGTCCAACATTCAACAAGTTTAACAAGTTTAACAAGTTTATTGGGAATAAGCCCAGACCACAGCCGTGACACATGGGCAGAATACAGTATGCAATGGGACAGCACATGGACATTTTAAGCACTACAGCTACTAACATCACACATATTCATAATGCATTGTTACAATCACGTGCATTCACAACGTTCTCATACATTTCACATTTAACAATAATATGTAACACTCATTTTTACTAATAATCCTTCAGTCCTTGCACTTATTCTTTTCTCTTTTAAATACTTAATAGCTATATACATGTTAGTGGAATGTTTGTAACGCAACTTCAATGAACCTAACCAATTTAACTAAAACATTTGTCATTAACCTATCAGCACATTATTAGGCAGCTATTCCTCGAATTGAAATCTAAATCTGAGATGGAAGATTAAGTGCAATATGTTTGGCTTACTTTTCAAAATATTTCCCGTGGGTCAAAAACTGCACCAGTTTAGACCTTTTTGTTTAATTTCCATTTGCTCTGAAGGGGAAGTAGCTTTTGAAAACCGTGAGTCTTGAAAACTGCATTTATTTTTTTGGCAATTGGTTATAAAAGACAATACATTTTGGCCCAAGGAGGCAAACTGAGCTTCTGTAGCCTAAGGCTGTTCCCTGATATTAACAATAATACAAGATAATGTGAGTAAATAATCAACCACAAGACACTATCATGACAACAGGTATGCTGCTGATACCTGCATATGAATATATTATAAAAGGCAAGCTTTATAGAGGTGGTATGCCACCTAAATATACCAGACCTTCTTATCTACAGCCTTTTAGGTGGTGTACTAACACGCAAGCAATGCAACTTCCTTCCTCTCCTTTTCCACCTCACATCCCCTTCCAATCCTGGAATTACACAACTGGTATATACTAACTCACCAAAGCGATGCATATACAGTGAATGTATAGCAACTGAATGTGTTAAGGAACAGAGGTGTGTGAGATGGTTAAGGGCAGCCTTCGAACCCTGGCAGTCTGCAAAAATTCTTAAACGAAGTCCAGAAGATGACTTCCGCGACACACCCTAACTGCACTCAGTAATTGCGGAAGAGTGTGCAAATGAGCCATATATTGTTAATTTAGTGCAGATTTTATGAATATAGAACTGATTCGTTCCATTTAATGATAATTAAAAATCAAATGAAAGTCCAGTGTGTTACTTTGTTTCTACAGTCATGGAAATACCATTTGAAAGAGTATAGCAAAATAAGCCTTACAACAGCTTGCGAAAAGTAAAGTCTACTAGCAGGTCTGAACTGATCTATGCACATGGTTGAAATAATAATAATATATGGCATGGTCTAGAGTGCAATGGCAATCATCAAGGTAAACGAGCTAGCTCCTATTGAGTATTGAATGCATGACGTGTTCACTTCACAAATGGCAACACTCACTTTCAGCAACTTTGAATGCCAAGCGTTTTTTGCCATCCCAGTCAGCATGTGCTGTTCATTTTGGATTCTGCGCAACAGCCGGAGTCTTTTTTGCAGGAATTCGCTCCGTTCCGAAGCTGTGGCCCTGGAGCCCAGTGCCAAATGTTCTGAGCACAATACACTTCGCTCGTCGCCCATTACGTAACCCACCCGGCTGTTGAAGAGAACAATGGGGAAAAAAGTGCCAGGAAAAGAAAAGTTTCAAAAAAAAAAATACAAGAACAGTTTATTATTGTATACATAAAAAACAGATATCTAGGCAAGCCATTCTTTTGTACGTTCTAGTCCTAAAGGTAGGAACAGTAAAGCCAGTATAAACATAATTATCTGTCATGTTGTTATATCAAAGGGTGGTGGGAACCGGCAAACTAAAGAGTGTTACCATAAGAAGTATGTAACTATTGTTAAGCACCTATTATTTTGCTCAGTCTTTAGATACACAGAATTTAATGTAGTGAAGAGAAGTCAAATGGAACAGAACTCTTCTCACATTTTGAAAAACTTCTAAAGCAACCTGCATAATACTTAGAACGTCAATACAAGTGTGATAACATTAACACATAATGCCAATATGTTATCGTATAATATATTTAGCTGAAACCCATGCAAAATTATGTGAATACTTGAGTGAAAGAAGCCAACAAAGTAACCCTACTTCTGTATTCATATTGCTTTGCGTTATCAATGGGAACACAGCTGCGGCAGTACAAAATACAGCTGACTCCTCGGGATCACGAAAAAAATTGAGATTAAGCGGAGCTGCGATTATGAGGAGCTGGTATTTTGGCCATTTATTGCAAAGGGCGCGGGGGGAGCGATCTATATTATGACCCATTCTTTGGTCTAGCGAAATCCACCGAACAGGTCAGGGGTTCAGCGCAACATGGTGTTTGCATTCTCCGCCTCTCGGTGACGGAATGGTTTGGAGAAAAGGGGTGAGGGAAGGAATGATGGGGCGGGATGGGCCCTATCGCGCTCGGCGAAGAAGCATTATCGGGGATTGTAATCCTTCTGCCCCTAATCTTTGATTTTTAGGCCCGCTGCGGAGTTGCGATTATATTATCCGGTGTGAGTTGCGATTACCCAGTGACTTTTAGAAAGGAAATACTCGGTTCCCTGGGGAAAGTTGCTATTAAGCGGAAGTAACGATTAAGCGGAGGGCGATTAATTAAGCGGAGTCGAGGGACATTATATCCATTGTACGTTTACTGTACGTGATTTAATGCACGCTGCTAACAGCAGATTTCGGTGCGTGCAAAATAATTAATGTCCACATCAATGGTCATGACGCAAACTGATGAAAAAGTACTTAGTGAAGTCTACGTTTACTGACGTAAATATTAGTCGCAGTGACTACATGTGAAATTTCCGGATTCAGTTTGTATGCTGCAAAGAGGAGACAATTCCCCTGTAACACAACCCATCTGTGAAACTTTGACCTTTCCTCGATATTAGTTTCACTCTTTGTATACTAGTGGCCTGAGAATGGCTTGCTTCAGTACCCAACATGAGTCAAGCTGCTGCATTTGACTATGAAGGCACGCATCGGTCTTCTCCTAACTCTTACTCATTTTCTACTACTCTTTTTTATCTTGTGTTTATCCTTCATCATTTTCTGTTTTTGAGTTATAATGTCTTTATTATTCCCTGATGGACATCTTTGTGAATATTACAGTTCAATTTGTACATTGGTTGTGGTGATATTATTTTTCCTAACATACTTGTGCCGATACAAGTCTTTGTCGATACTACTCTATGTTTTCTAAACTAACCGATATATTATTATGCACTGGTAAATGGGATATCGTCGTCAGTGGTTTTGTTTGATGGACTGATCCCAGATGAGTTTAGACCAAAGCACTCATTGCGAGGCTAGGCCGAGCAATAAGGATTTCCTTTCTCATTTAGTAACATATAGTCTAGAGAAAGTAATATACGTTATTATAGATCTAGATACATTTTTTAGCACTGTGTTTCAGCTGTGTTGCCCATGAATAATACGACGCCCGGTGACTCTCAGTGTCACTGTAAACAATGTGTGCAGTTAGCACCTTAAAAAACCACGTTTGAATAATATGAAAATCGGGTATTCCCGGTATCTATATCTTTCTTCGCGGCGCGTAGTTATAAACTGTTGGTAAAAAGGGCTTGAATAGGAATAATCTCCCCTGACGATTTGAATGTAGCGCACTTTGTTGAGGTGATTTTCTAGACATGAATGAAGTGATGTAGTTTATTTGATGTGAAGTGTGGAATTCCATGTCAGCATCCTTGTCTTGGTTAAGCCAGACATTTCACACTAAAAATAGCTTGCTGAGACGAGGAATGTAGTGTGATGACAGTTATCTTGGTTTCAACCAAATTAGGTTTTAACAACACCGAGGAGAGATGCAAGCCCAGGTCTTGATTATAATATATAAAAACAGTTCGCCACTCAAACAATTGTCTTTAGACGCCATTCCCACTATCTTTGTGCACAAGAGCTGTCGGCCAAGCCTCACTTTTTCAAAAATTCGATGTCACCAATGCATCTTCTCGTTGACCCTACCGGCTGCCCGTTGATGAATCGGTAGTTGTGGAATATTGGCACACGTCCAACAAGCGGCTCTATGAAGCTCCTGCCTTTTCTAATCCGTAAGAAACCACCAGGGGGATAATTGAAGTTGCCGGCGGTGGCACTGACACTGTCCATCAACATTGAAGATTTTTCAGCCATTTTGCATCACTTGTAGTAGGCCTAGGCATGTGTTGCTAGAGAGGTAGATGTTCTGGGGAAGACAATATTGCAACTTAATTTCATGTTGCTTACTTAATGCTAGCGTTCTACAGCAACAAAAATGGTGACGACACCCGTGATATTAAATAGAAAAAAAAATGTATATTATTCCATTGCGAACTTTCAAGAATACATTACACTAACTCCCATTCACACAGAGGGAAACGTCGCTGCTGTCTTATGTCAGAAAATAAACAGGAAAATATTGACGGAAGTCTCTTTTTATTGGGGTATTTTTAAACGACATATGATATAGCATCGATAAGTAAACATGCTTTATATGTCGACATTTGTAACCATTTTCATAATTAAATGCAATTAAGGTAAATATACCAACTAGCAAAAGATAGCCTATAGGGTTTATACGAGGACTGTCCCACGGGAAACCGGAACAGGGATATAAAATCAACAGTTTTAGCTTTATTTTGACCTAACTTTCGCACAAAATACCTTGAATTATGCTAATTTTTCGACATAATCACCACTACGATTGATGCATTTTCCCCATCGCTGGACCAGGGAGAAGACACCCTCCTTGAAAAAAGTTACGTCAAGAGATTTCAACCAGTCCTGCACAGCTTCAATGAGGTCCGTTGTTCATGAACCTCTGCCCAGCCAGATGGCGCTTCAAGGGACCGAAAAGGTGGTAATCAGAGGGGGCTAGATCAGGACTGTGAGCAGAGTGGGGTAAAACTTCCCAGCATACCTTTGGACCAGTCTTTGGTGATGTTTGCGGTATGAGGGGTGGCGTTGTCTGCTGCAGAATCACACCGCTGGTCAATCGTCCAGGTCTTTTGCGGAGTATAGCCTCTCTCAGTTTATCAAGCGTCTGACAATATCTGTTGGCATTGACGGTCTGTCCTGAGGCGTGTTCAGTAGCCGTGGCGTTTTAAGACGCCTGATGGCGATGAGTTCAGTAGCCAAGGCGAAGTGAAGGCGGCAGGCGCGGCGCCACATGGCGAAGCGAGTCAGCCAACCGAGGTGCCTTCTTCGTTAGGCAACCAAAATGGCGGCTCCTGTGGGCTTCAAAACACAGCCGGGTTTTTGCTTTAACGCGCTCCTTACTCATACGCGCTCCTTATCTTTAATTATCTAGAGAAACTTTCTCTAGTTCAGGAGGCAGACTGGGAAATATAGTAGTAGAACAATAATATCAGGATCTCAGAATACCAAAAAAATTTAATGTTTGTGGATGAAAAGAGTACTTATTCTCCATTTACATACGAAATGATAAGGTAAACTTAACATTGAAAAACAACAAGAAATGTACAGCTGACTTACCGACTGTACTGCTTGTCTTGGGGAAAAAATTGATCTCTTTGTCGTGGTCTTCAATCAACAACCAACGGATGAAATAAAATGCTCCTCTAACAAGTAACAACTGACTGCAAAGCTCAGAGCCTCTTCCATTTATACGGTAGACAAGGGCTTGGCAAGTAAGAATCACGCCTGTAGTGATTTCACATTAATATGTTGAGCTGAAAGAAGTCGGCGGTCAGCGTCGTTTGTTCTCCCAAATCCACCCGAAACATGCATTTCGCACCTAAATGATAGATGAGGACTCGCGGGCGAATACACTGCTTATTTCCCCTATTGTTCCTAATTTACGTGGTTATCCCCCTTGTGGCCGGAATTTCACACTTCTTTGTTGACATAGTTGCGCGCCCCTTTTCTGGCCTTGCATAGACGAGGCACTCCGTTCAAGATCAAGGTGCAATAAATCCAGAGCGTCGCGAAGGCGGTAGCGTTAAAACGCCGCGGTTTCTGAACACGCCTCTGGATCTTAATATCGAGAAGCAAAATACCCTGAGCATCCCAGAAAACCGTGGCCGTGATCTTTTTTGCAGACGGCAGAATCTTAAACTTTTGCGGTGGTGGTGAAGAGGGGTGTTTCCAAGTCATGGAATCTCGTTTTGTCGCTGGCGTTGAATATGCCCGGCTTTGAACAACTTACACCACTCATATACCTATGACTTTCCCAAGACTTTCTTACCATACACTGCTTTAATTTCGGTGTGGATTTCATTACGTTTCAGCCCTTTGCATGAAGAAAACGAATGACACTTCTCACCTCTACCTTTGACCACTTTTCTAAAGGGGTGGCCATTTTTGTTGAGCTGTCAAATACGTTTGTATTGAATGGTGCTCATGGTATTTCGTGGGGAACTCCCGAAATGGTTGATCTACAAGTGTGCGTTTACAGAATTGCAATTTCCAAGATAGAGCCCTTCTCCGGTTTCCGTGGGACAGCCCTCGTAAGTTTGACCCCTGCAGCTGAGCGAAAGGGAAAGTTTTATTCGTAGCTTCCAAACAAGAGGAATATCAGTCTCTAAGCGAGCCAGAATGGATTGAAGTAATGTGGGAGTAATTTAAAAGAATGCGTTAACTTGCTAGTGAAGTTCGCTATACTTATATTCTTATATTTTTGCCTCAGTTATTAGCATCCATATTAAAGCGGATTCTTGCGATATAACATTCCATTAACAGATTTGAAACCCTATATGGTTACCGCCATTGTTAGAAAGTTCCTTCTTCCGATTTTCTAATTAACGTCTAAGCTTCGCCCATTTCTCCGCCGGCTAAAGTGCGCGAGCAAAAATCCTCTGTTCCATTGTTTGAATTTGGAGTCCATACATAAATATGTCGTCACGACCTATTGTGCTGTTTGTAGCCAAGTTGGTGTTATGAGGCCAAGTTTCTCAAATTTGGTGTTTTCTTAAGGGGGTGGCGACAAAAAAAAAGTCCTTGGCTTTTGTTTTTTTCAGTTTAAGAGTTATGTTTACTTACAATAATGTGCTTGAACACAAGCTATATTAATAAAACGCTTCTGTCAAATTTGTGTCACAGATTTCTTGAGAACTACGTAACGTAAAAACATGAGGTTTTCACCTAAATTCGTAGAAAAATACACAAAAGGTAACTATCCAATGACATATCAGTCCTCTTTATTTGTTTTACCCTTTTTTGAAAAAGAATGTGTATAGCAACGAAATACAATATCCGATAGATCTTTTAAATTCCGTCCAATTCTCCAATCGTCAGCAAAACCGGTCATACTTTTAACACCAACGCCGTGTTGTGTGGACTTGGGAGGCTGTCTGTCTCCATTCCTCCCTTGATGTGGATGGTAGAAGAACTAGATTTTGAGGACGGATCGAGGAAGTTTGCGCCCGTGTTTTAGCCAGGTAAAATCGGCAAAGCTTCACTTCTCTTATATTTCCAACCTTTAATTATTTTGGAATAGGGTGGTCCAATCTCCCGCCGGGTCCAACTTTTTCATAGAGTCTAATGCATTCGTCTACGATACCTTTCGGTGCGATAGGTATTCTATCGCCTCTCATGCGCTGCCTCTCTGTTTCAATTTGATAATGGAGCATGTGGATGCTAGAACTCAGTCATCTTGCTCCCATTTGTAAAACGGGGAGTTAATCTTGTCTTAACTAAAAAGATGAGCCTGTAGATGTGGTTTTGTAGTTTGCTTCACACAAATGTTTGTGGGTGCTCTAGATGGTGATGCTGATGCCATACTATGCGCATACTTACCTCTACTTTTACGGTCTCTAAGGAATCCGAACGTTAAATTAAAAGCTCACTGATGTCTGCAAACTCTCTGAAGTGCACTAGCAAAATGTAAACAAGATACGCATCTTGCCCCGTGCAAAGTTTACGATTCTTAAGCAGAAATGTGTTCGGAAACAAAAGCTTGGGTTTTGTAGCTGCAGTGCTTCATCAACTAACCAGTGAAGGTGGCGCTTTGCAGACTATTATCATAAACCCTTATAAACAAAGCCTCGCATAAAACATGTAGACACAACAACTTCAAACTACCTTTAGCATCGTTGAGGAAGGTGGGAGTCCCTAATCTTACCCCTAACCCTAATGACTTTCGAGCTGTGGTCCTTTATCTTTTTGGCCATCGAGAAATATCCATAACCCTAATGACCACAAAAAAAGCAATCGCCATTAAAAGTAAAGTGGACCTGAAACAATACCTAAATTAAATCCTAACTGAGGCAAAAAGCTTTAATCCTACCCCTAACCCTAACCCTAATGCCCATCGACGCGTGTTCCTTTACCATTTCGGTCATCGAGAAGTGCCCATAACCCTGATGACCATAACAAACAATCGCCACTACAAAAAAAGTGGTGCCAAATCCTGGAACTCTTTCAAGATGTTCTTTGGTAAGGATGTGTAGAAGAGTTAAGGGTTAGAAGTTAGAGGTAGGAGGAATAAAAGCACATAGAGTCCCTAGCACCATCTCTAGGTCTAGAACTTCTCCCATGGGTGCCTTCCTTCCCTAATCATATAGTTTAAAGCACGCCTTGGGTAAGTAATAGAATTCTGCCAAATATAGTCTACAGTTAGTTGTCTACACATCGAATCATCAATTGACCACTGTTTTGATACCTCACTCTCTTCATGGACTAGAAATCTAGTCTTGACTAAATAATATAAGATCTTGATCTGTTCATTTGGGCAGAGCTGTGGAGCAAGGCTTCCGTGACTTGAGTGTGTCTGCCTACTGGGCCGAGTGTTCTGCTTATTCAGTAACGTTCTTCTTCCATTTGGGAGTACCTACACCTAAAGAAAGTAGAGCTAATCTACAAATAAAACGTCAAGCAGCCATTTTGAAGATGTTTGTCTGAACCGGATATAATATGAACAGCAAACTTTTTGTCCAAGGATGATGTCTTTGAGAGTAGGATTTTTATTTCCCTGAAGCATTTTTTGGTTGCTGCACGCCAGTCGCGGCAGGCAAGTGTGTACACTTACAAGACATTTGGTAGAAATTATTATGGTCTCTTTTGCGCAGACAGCTCAGCAAAATGGCGGCCAGCGCCTAGCATTTCAAATTTTATCAACGATTTGGTGTCGGAAGATGATGTGGCAAGAATCAATGGTGATGTATGCTAATGAATGAGGCTAAGATAATATGAGTATAGCAAACATCAGTCGTATGTCAGCGCATTTTTTTCTAGTTCTTCCGTATCAGTCGAAGCCATCTTGGCTTGCCTGAAAACTGATACTTGTCTAGGAATGCCTATAGAATAAAAAGACCATCATTTTCGCGCACCTGCAAAGACCAAACAAATTAAAGTAGCCTTGAGCTATGTTTGTTTGATTCTCCCCCCCCCCCCCCCCCCCCCCCCCCCCCCCCCC
>JAWQUT010000094.1:292662-304432 GCA_033807755.1 Ellobium chinense
ACATAATCAGACGGCGAGGTGACTATTTGATTTTGTGAAATTTTAGGCGTTGTTCCCCGCAACCCCTCCCCACTCTCCACTTTTTTCTCCTTAGAAAAAAAAAATAAGCTTTAAAAATACTTTAATCATACTTTAATCTCGATGGGAAATACATTCCAAAATTAAAGTAGAATTTGTGGGAATCACAAATACAAATTATACATCTGAAAAAGAGGGAACCGTAATAAATCTGCACATTAATTCGTGGAGATGCTATCTATTCCTGTGCCAGTTTTTATCTGCTGCGAACTTGGATGATCGTTTACATTTGAAGGCGCTGTAAATTTTGTCAAAAAAAATGCCCGAATAAAAAGCGATTCGCATTTTACACCTCAAAAGTCGATTACATTGCCATTGAGTGGGTGTTGATACATTTCTCTAAAAATGAGCACTTATTTCATCATCAATAACTGGTAAGCAATGAGCATGAGATGTCATGGGGGCAATGGTAAAATTATAGGAAACTTAAGGAGAAAATGACATTGTAATAAAGCCGTGCATTTCATTAAGACACTACCTATTTCTGTGGACATCCCACCGCCTTTCTATTGAAACCTTACATGACGTCCGTAAAAACTTGAAAGCGCTGTGAATTTCTTAAATCTTTTTGGTTAAAAATGTCTGAATATTAAGCGGTCCGCATTATATTCAAAAAGTCTCTTCCATTGCCATTCACGCCACGCGGGCTAGGATGCCAGATTATGCCAGATTTATTCACGCAACTGTTATATGCGGGTTTAAATTCTTTTGAGCCAGTAAAGCTACTAGAGTAAAAAAACTTCGACATGGTCCGTCAACTGTTTGACAATATGGCATCATTCTACAAGTTACAAGGCTGCGAATAGGGCTTCTTCTATTTTATATGCAGTAATTAAAAAAATGAGAAATTGGGACAGCAGTTCTGTTATGGTGCATCATTGCCTTTATAATCAGTTCAGCTTTCGATTTTGTTTAGTCAAGTTGGTCCACATTCATGGTTTTCATCACCTTTGACCTGTGACTTCCAAGACCCGTCTGGCGTAATATTGTTCCTGACGTCTTTAAGCTCTCATTCCACAGAATCGGAATTGTCTCAGTATTCCCTTTAAACATTCTCTCCCTAGTCTCATTCGAGGATTAAATACTGTTTTACTTATTGATTTTAAATGGTTTTAAATTAAAGCAAATTCTAAAGCCACAAGTGATCCCACGCCCTTTTATTTACCACGGAAAGAAAACAGTGATGGATCTAAATGAAGGGGAGGGGAAGTGGAGAAAAAGGTTGTGGTTTGACGAAACGGAGATACGCTTAGGACTTCTAACATACTATCAGTTTCTTCTCGGATGTTTATTTCGATATGCCTATGTGACCCTATGTTCTATTCCTTTCTCACAAGAAGCGTTTGCTCATTGCCACACGATTCAACGAACCCCACGTGGCTCTTGTCCAGTGCCATGGATCTCATAGAGCTCTAGGGTCCAGACTTTGGGGCTTAAATTCTGGGGCCCAATCAGTCTTCAAAATTCTTTCATCTAACTCAATCATTTCTGTGAAACTTTTTTTATTAAAGAAGCTCCGCAATGATCAAACTGATTTAGTATTTTCATGCATTTATCGTAGTTTTTTAAAACGTACTCTAGTTGGATTAAAGAAATAAAAATGATGAAATTTCTCACAAATGACTGTGCGCACAAGCGCAAACACATTGCAGTAAATAGACCATGAAATTTTGTGTAAATCCACGAAAGATTATAACAAATATGCTAGGTCCACAACACAACTTCCATTGTAATCATATTATTCTGATTATAACGATCCTTATAATGAAATGTCCGGGGGTGGGTGGATGGGGGGAACGCTTAACCCTCTAGTGTCCAGCGTATCAGATCTAATACATTTCGTGGAACAAAGAAAAAGCAAACCAAGATCATCACCCTACCATAATAGTGTGAAGTCGCATGAGTGGGCATTAGCCTGGATATGAGACTTATAAATCGCATTATTATTATTGTTATTGTTATTATTATTATTATTATTATCATTTTGATGCTTGTTCCAGCATAGTGGATCCAGAAGTGATCCAAAAACTGGAGCTCGGACTTTTTGTGCCATTGTAAATAGGGCTGGGCACTAGAGGGTTAAGAAGACTGCTAATATCTCATTTATCGCTATGAGTCCACTGTAGATTAGGCTTAAGGTGTCTATCAACTTCACTATTTTTCGGCTTAAGTCTGCGGTTAAAAAGTTCCACACTCCTATCACTGTAATGCTCTTTTTGAGCTTGGAAACAAGTGTTTTGTTCAGCTACACATAGACTAGAAGTGTGCTCAAGAGTTCCAGACCACTTTCTAGCGGTAATTTGCTCCTCTGGTTTTAAAGGCACTTATTTTTGTCTGCGGGCTGATGAGACCCAAGTCCCCTCTCTAACATGTATGAAATAACTCCCGCGATGTTCGATTATGCAGAATTAAATATGTCGTGGTATTTTTGAATGTCATGATGTTGTCGAATGTCACGCTATTTTCGAATGCCATGGTATTTTCGAACCCGGGAGACTAATTTCTACGTAAATCACTGTCCTGCACGGACGGCCAGTATTCATGGTGAAAGGAACTTAGTATAAAAAATGAATTTTCAGTCAAGACCGGATGTGCGATAAATTAAAATTTTCACTTCTTAAGGAAACCGTTTTACAGTGCCATAGTTTTATACACCTCAGTCATACACACTATTACAAATGAAATCGCTAATAGTCGCCGCAGTTCAGCAGGCAGGAACCTCCCCGCTCCCTACGTTTAAAGCCAGGTACTCATTCACACGAGTCAATTTTGGGGGGTGGGTGAAGTAATGAATTGTCATTTCCAAGGATACATCATCATCCGCCCGGCTCGGAAGTAGTCCCCAAAACCGACCTTGACAGTTTCAGTTTGAGCACTATTCATAATCTACAATCGACAATACTATGGGGTTTGACTCGCCCTTCACTGTCTGTAACAAGAAAGATGCTGTAGTACGTCCGTATTTCCTACCACCTGAGACATTATTCCTTAAGATTCGCATCACTAAAAAATATCCCTATCGGTGCTCGGAATTGTCATGTGCTCATTGTAACGCATAATTTATTCCACGGAAGTAAATACAGTGATAGTGGGATTGAAACTCGTGCAGCCAGTGCCATTTATCTTCTAACTCTTCTTACTTGATGTAGACCAGATGAATAAAGGATGGATAAATTATATTGCTGTTTGGGGTTCGCTAAACTATTTACAATTTAGTCATTTCGGGTGATTCTTGAGCGCCTGCCCGCGGTCATTTAACTTCCAGGACTATCATTTGCAGAGTGGTATTTTTAGTCTACAAGTTGCTGCATCTATTTCGGTATCAAAACTATCATCATGCCTCATTTTGCTTCTCAGTCAAAGCAGTCCTATCTGTACTTGAGCAACGAATGCCTAAATAGGAGGGGGTATACGATAGCATGATTCAATTTTCGGGAGGTATTCAGATATTGTTTAATAAGCTATTATATAATAGTTAGTAACAGGCCTAAATCAGCATATTCAAAAAGTGTCCCCAAATAGATCTCGTCCTAGTTTATTTTGGCAAGCATGAATCTTACTTTTTCTTTTCTCTTTCCATGGATGCGAGCCTTGGATCCCTGTGATTGGAGCACAAGGAAGACTGTCATGATGATACGGTGGAATATCAACCCCAAGCACTGGCCCGGCAAGATCGTCGGATGCAATGGTCCTCTTGACGACTTCCTTCAACAACTTTCAATTGACAAAGCCGAGACATTCTTATCATTTGGATTCAGCAGTCTGGCAATAGGTCGTCTCTCAGGGAATGCTGGACAGAACGGCAGGATCAAGGAACGCTGGAACAAGGGCAGGATCAAGGAACGCAAAAAAACCACCCCAAAAACGGCAAAATCATCAAACCATGAAATTATTACTGGACTTTCATTGACATTATTAGTGAATGAACAGCTGATCTATCATTCTTAGCAATACCAAATACTGGTACCCGACCAGCAACAGTGACTGACGGTTTGAGTGATTTGCAATATTACGTAAACACTTAGAGATAGTATTTCATTTAAAACGTGCCTTAGTACTCAAAAAGAATTGCAATGAGAAAATGTACATATTTTGAGAAATCGGTTGTACATATTTTAATGTAGTGTCGGATGTTTGTAAGTTGTTTATTTGTAAGTTGTTTAATTTACACAAATTCCTTGATAACTTTGCGTTTTACTGAAATCAATCCATTCAGAACAAACGAAACTCCCGGAATCATGCATTTTCACTGTTGAGGCAGGTTCTGTCCAAAGTTGCCTCAGCATTAATCTTTCTTAGATAATGAGGGGTGAACTTCCCATCTTGTCCAGTTTCTCTCTGTGCCTATTTAAGAACAAAGAAAATGTAAAATTGGTGACCCTTGAATTCCTTTTAAATAGCTTGTCACGTGTTCTTTATACAATGTTTTTGTTCATTTGGTAAGATTTAAAGCAAAACGTAATTTAATTGTGAATAATAAAGATTTGAAAATGTAATACTAATAGCGCCCTAGCGATCTGTAAATAAGTTTTTAGAAACCATTGAAGAGATTAGCAATCACCAAAAAGTACTTTCACAAATTTTCTAATTGATAAAAGTAATTATAATATAACTAATTGTTCCATTGTCTCGGGCCCACAGCAAGGATATTACTAGAAGGGGATTCATGAAAAAATGTGCTCATCTACAGTGCAGGAGTTCTTTTAATGTGAAACTGTCAGGGTCTGTTCAAAGACATGGAGAAACTTGCACCGCTTATGAACGCTGGAGAACTCTTCTCTTCCGCTAAGGTATTGCAACTGCAACTTCCAAAGAGTTCTCTGTGCGTTCACCAGATGTTGTTCGTTTATCCCTGTTTATGACCAGAACTTGGCTGGTTAACACTAATTTACTAAAGGAAGTCCTCATCTGCAGCCGGGAATGTTTAGTCACGGAGCATTTTAATTTTTATATGTGATAAATGGGTTTTATTCACTTTAAATGTGTAATAATGGGATCGAGTCACTTTCAATATGTAATAATAGGGTTGAGTCACTTTTAATATGTAATAAGTAGGTTTGAATCACTTTGAATATGTAGTAATGGGTTTAGGAGTCACGTCAGAGCGGGGTAGTCAGATGTAATGCAGCTAGTTTAGTGCTCGCACTTGGGCATCTGATGGTCATGAACTCTGTTGGGGCCCGTGAAAAATCACCCAACATTCATATTGGTCTGGTATTTTAAAAATTTTAATGTAATTTTCACACCGAATCTTGGGTGGATTTCCATGGATACCAACACAGTGCTGACCATCTGATGCCGAAAGTGCAAGCACAGCGCAAGTCAGAAGCAGCACTGTTTAAATCCTAGGAGTGGAATGAATTATTACACTTAAACATAAGTTTATGAGAAAATGTATATTTCCAAAATAGGGTTCATGACATTGTGATATTTATAACCGCTTGCTATAGACTTTGCTTCGCCAAGACCCCACAGTAACAATAAAGGATATTAATTAGTCACCACGGAAATTTTACCTTCATTTATAAGTCAGGGTCAGTGTAGATTTAACGTGTCGTATTTGAATACCGAGTTGGTCCAGTTTCGCCACACAGAAAAGTCGCAAGTTTCAGCCACAGGCATAAGCACTCTAGAAGTTGTGACTTTTCTGTGTGGGATCGGATGATCAATTCTGTCTTGAAATGGGACATACTCGGAGACATGTATGTACAGTAACATGAAGCATATCCTGATCCATCTGTTTTCCACATTAATATAGCAGGTCCCCACGGGTACATTACTTTCACAATAATTCTTATAATGAAATTATCAAGTTATGGTATGGAAGGCTGTTTTGGAGGAAACATTGTAGGCAGATAAGTTTATTGCGTAATTTTAAAAAGATACTTTGCTTGTAACGCCATGTTCTCTTGTCTAGTGTAACTGTAATCGTGAATTGCTACATGCGCCATGAATATGCCATAGAAAGAGTTGTGCATTTTCAGCTGTACAAATTATCTTGTACTTCATGAAGGGCCCAGTTAGTGTTTACATGCAGAACAGTAATACCTTGAATGTTTACCGGTTTAGGTCTGTTCATGGATGAAAGATACCTTACAACATCTGATGGTCGCGTCAGGAATTGAAGTCTTAAAATGACAGGTGTTCCCATCTGATTACTATTCCTAATGTTGTCACCAGACGATGCAAACGTATCTCTATCGAAGATCACACCCTAACTGGTCAACATTTAAGACTACTCTTTTGCACTTGAGCTCTTTTTCTATTGATTCTTTCATACGTCCATTGAATTTGTAGACTGATGCTCCACTTACGTGTTCGTTGGCTCTGTAGACTATAATAATGCAACGCTTCATTAATTGTAATGTGAACGTCTGCCAAAACATCTATATCTGGTCTGTCTCCATCTTCGCCATGTTCTCACCAATGATAAAATCTTCAAAGCTTGTCCAAGAAAGACATTCAAAAAGAATATAAATCCTATTCTTTCCCTGAATGGCTTTCTTGAACATTGTCTTTCATTGTCAGCATGAGCATGGGGAATAAGGGCATGGATGGACTTAGAATAATGCTATAATTAAAACGCATTTTTTACTATGAAAAAAATTTACCTGAAAAATATAAACATGGGCATTTAGCACATGGTATCTTTCAAGTTATTTTCATCACCTAGTTTTCAGTTGGATTTTATGGTTAATTCCTTACTTATGTCTTATTGAATTTTTTTATCCGCTAAATGATTTGTTTTGTTCGGTTAAGTGATCTGTCCCATCATAATTTGTAAAAATGTGCTTACATGCCACATTGTGGACGGGTATTTTGTGTACATTGTTCCCAGTCGTTGTGTTCCTGTTTATCGTAGTCTCGGTACATTGTTCCCAGTCGTTGTGTTCCTGTTTATCGTAGTCTCGCGGCAACATTTGACGGCAATTTAACTTCAGTGGTGATCATGAAAATTGGGCCAAAATCATACTTATTGTGCATCCATCCTCCTTAATCAGCTCACTGAATTTGGGTGATTTTCAAGATTATCATTCTAGTGTTTATCGTCAAATGCCAACGTGAGCACACAAGCAGGACTGCAGATATAATATGCTGCATGTACATTGTTGGACTGTATAAAACTTATGCTCATCAATTTTAAATCCTAAGAATTAGCCCCGATACCTCATAAAGTAAATAAAGCAAAATGTCTTAAACTTTTTCTACCGAACGTTTGCTCTTCTATAGAAGACTTTGTATGCATATATGTGCCATTTACTTTTATCTACTACCAATGAGCCACCATTGACGTGTTATATGAAGTCTCATGTAAAGTTAGTACATACTATTCATGTTGTGACTTCAGTAATATTCCCTTGATGTTTCAGGGTAGTGGAAAAGGGTGATTGGTTCATTTACGCATACGTCTATAAATTAGTATAAAGAAGGCAATTATGCTGCCCATGTTTTTTTTTTATCATTCAATCTTTTATCTTATTTAATCTGATTATTCTGATATCTGGATTCAAGAGTCCCTTGATTTTGAAATTTTGATGCCCCAAAGTTAAAGAGCTCCCACTAAGGCATCTGATGGTCATTAACGTTGATGGTATCTATGAAGATCGCCCATTATTCAATTAGTCTCGCATACTGAGACGTCATCCCCTCGACAGTAAATTCAGTAAATTTTACATGGAATTTTGGGCGGATTTCCATGAACACCAACACTGACACTGATCATCTGAGTCAAAAGTGGGAGCATAGTGCATGACAGGATGCCTCTTTTGTCCGAGTCTTGTACTCTTGTAGTTGACTAATTAAAGAATTCTTTAGGTACTCTTATAAGAACATGCACAAATTATTTACAATTTTACTGTTATGTCTTGATATTGAATTCTATCGGTTATCATGCTCTTAAAATCACCTTGACATTTCTATAGATGCTTTTGAGTCATGAATATCGCTCTTATGTTTATTAGATACACTGACATAGATGTAGATCTAACTCGAATTGGCTGCCTCGATGCGCTCTTTTTGCTATAGTTTAGTAAAGGTGAAGATGCCGTGTTTGTATGGCAAGAAGTTGAATCCTTTTCGCTCTAATTAGCAGATGCTGGATTGTCCAGATGCTAAATCTACAGTTTTTATGCTTTACTTTATGCGCCTCAATATTATATGTGCAACAATGTTATTTGTGCCTCACTAGTAAGTTGCGTTATGTTGTGTTAATGAAACTCGTTCAGATTCATCTACTAAGATGCAACTCGGCATCCTTCCTCGGCCACCCTGAACGATTTTCATGAACATAACATACGCAAGCGTAAGAAAATCAAACTTCTTCTACTTGTTGGCGGTACCAAAGCTATTAATGCTGAAAAACTAGAACTAGAACTTGTCATTTTTCTGTAACTTGTTTTTGCTTGACGGAACATGGCCTAGGCCAAATTTTTACACTGAAAAATAAAGGCTGATTTTTAACTCCAGAATTCGGTTAAAATTGTATATTTTGTCTGTTACATTTTCTGTACATGTTTAGAATGGCGAGGTTACTTGTCTTTCCTAACTTCGCAAAGCACATCTACACAATTCATACCATATTTTCAGTGTGTCTGGTGCTGATGGGCTTTCAGTGGTTATGAAAATGTAGTACCTCACCATACTCAACATTTTGTTTAACTGAAAAATACAAGGGTGTTTCCAGTAACGCAAATGGTCGCTCCGCTTAGTCACTGAAAGGCATCTACGCTCTTTGTTCGCTCTTACATTTCATGATCAAACCTTTATTGTTGTACATGACAATCACTTAATATCCCTCACATAAAAGCTTTGTGATTTTCATCTATGCCGAAAATGTTTTGGTCATACAATGTCAGTGAACTTCCGGTCAGATTGTCTTACGGGATTTATGCCAGCTGTTCCCTGACAAGGATAAAAATGTTGTATATTTGCTAAAACGGTTGTATCGATTCCATTGAGCGTTGTATGTGACGTAATTGGTGAATCTGTTTGCCAATTTATCTTTGTAATCAGTCATTAGCAATTGGAGCGAATGCATTGTACCAAATTTTCTCTGCATAGCCCTGTTTGGACATTGAACGCATCATAAAAGTGCGTAATTATCAGTACTATGTTTGTTCTCACATCGCCACGGCCTATTATTTATATTATAAGAGATCCAGATATATGTGTATATATTTTTTTTTCCGCTTAAAGGATTTTTCAGTTTCTCGGGTCTCATCAAAAAGATTTCAATGTCACTATATGTACTATAAGAATGTCGCCAAAATAAGACATAAATCCTGCGGACCAACTGTGGTTGCAAGATAAATTCTTCTATGTGGCGTATACCTCTTCTCAAGATTTGTTGTAAGACAAACATGCGATACACAGGAAAACTTGTTTTGACATTTGACTGACCCCTGCTCCACTTGAGAATTCACATTCTGGCCTGAATGGTCACCTGAAGTGCCGTGACAGTCATAAAGGATATTACAAAGGACATGCTCTTACATCGTCATAATCATGAACACTCATTGGCATATTTGCGCCTTATCTTAAGAGTACTCTAAATCATAAGTGTACTTTAATTATGACACAATCCATTGATATTCTTGTTTCACCTCAGCTCATTGTAACAGTGAAAGTGGGCGAGGGGAGGGAATCAATGTATATTATTGTTTCTTCATAACGTCTTGCGACAGATAGGCTCATCTTCGGATAATTCAAACCAGTTTCTTCTTTGGAGATAGCTCCTATCCAGCAAATCTCGTTTCAGTTAGGTTAGAAGCACGTACAGAATCACAAAGATATTTGGTGAGGAGAATTACCGGTGTGTAGATAATGAAAGGGCAAAAACTAAAAAGGAGGGGAGGAGGAGTGATGAGCCTCTTGTCTTGCGAGACGTTAAAAATGCAATGTACACTTATTGCGTCCCGTGTCAGAACGACTCGGAATTGATGGAAATATTTTAACTCGACAACAAAATGTAACCATCCGTAAATAACTAGTCTTAATTTTTTTTTCTACCAATAGCCTGACCTGAATTTGGTATTTTTGTTAAACATGCTATGTAATATGACATCTCCTAAAGGGATTTATTACTTGTAAATAACATTATGAAATATATGTATGCTTTTGCTGTATAGCTTTGTATGCTTTTGTTATATTTTGGATATATAATTATGGAAATTATATCTGATTACCTTTTCTTAATAAATGCATGCGATTTTAGTAAATTTGCAACTGACGTGTTTCTTACGTGTCTGTATATGAAGAGATGGGGTGCAAGGTTGTCTAGTTCTAAATATATTTGTTTCAGAAAGCAAGTAGTGGGCTTTAACAAATTGTCTTTAAAAACAAGTAATGGGCTCAGTCATTACAAGGCAAACCACCGCTGACGCTGAAGACTCATAGCGACGTTTACTGTGGTTGCAACGCTCATCCAGGATCTAGAAATCTTGTTAAGTGTCTTTAGAAAAGTGTTTCACTTGCATCTTTAATCAGTTCAGTCCTTTGTAAAATGGTTAGCTGGCTATAGGCAGTTAAAAGCTTGTTCAATGCTACTAGTAGCACCTGTAAAGCTAGCCGCACTGGTCTATACCTAATGAATCAAGTCATTCTTATTTGAGAGATAGTGGGCCTCCTTCTCTTTATTCTACGATCTAGTCGAGAATTAAACTACAGGCACAATAAAGAGACAAGTAATATCGAAAACTAAATTAAGTAAACATATAAGAATATATCGAAAGCTCAGAAAACTTTCATTGAGTCAGTAGGATATCCACACACAAGCATTTCTGTATTTAAAACAAAAATTGGGCCTAAATAGACTTTTGCATCGAAAGGACTAACTATAGACAATCGCGATTTTTTACAAGTTTTATTCATCTCTGCACAAAGGACAGACGTGGGTCAGAGGCTCATCCCATGTCTGCCCTTACAATAACAATCTAAAATCTCGCGTTTTAATTTGGACATATTTTTTTATATGTACATGAGATTTCATCACCCTTCCAGTCGTGGTACTTAAGATTGAGCTTTCTCAGAAATGTGGACAATAAGAAATATTTGTTTTTAGAATTTTATTCGTCTCTCTGTACGGTACACAAGCGGGTCAGAGGCTCATCCTAATTCTGTCCTTACAATCGAAACACTCGCGTCTTAATTGTACATGAGATTTCACCATCCTTCCAGTAGTTAAAAGTGAGCTGTCTTAGAAATCTAGAATTTTAGGTGATATGTAAGTAAAATGTTTATGATAATGTTAACGCCTTCTGATAAAAGGGCTCATGCTGGTTTTTCCCGCCAATTTACTATCTTTTGGCATATTCAGAATCTATTTATAAAAAGGGTTTTATGACAAAACGCGTTATCCACAAATCTGCCTTTGTAGTATACTTTGTCTACTTTAGGTACTGATGGGGTAGTTAATGTACATGAACATTTCCATTCCGTGGAATGATATCTCTCGTACAGTATTTCCACCATTAAACCGCCCATTTCATTGGAAACATGCTTTTCATCTGAGCTCTCTCACCATGACTCCCCACTGGCGTTTAAGGTGTTTTGTCATTAAGCCCTTCATATGTCAATTCTTATCTTCTAACCATTTTTGAAAGGCTGTGAGGGTCTTTGATGTATTCACAGAAATCAGACAAGAATTTTCTAAAAGCAAAATATATATATATATATATATATATATATATATATA
>JAWQUT010000094.1:309487-320363 GCA_033807755.1 Ellobium chinense
AAAAAATTGGCGTCAATAACCTTGTAATTCTGAAAGAGACTATATTCTGCAATTTGCTTACCTCTCTTGCTATTGCAGCTTTCTTGCTTTTTACAATCATATTCTTTGTAGTGCACAGCATTATGGAATCCCTGTGCGCCTGTTCGTCAAATAGCCTCTTCATTTTCTCTAGATTTGATAGCCGGTTGTTTCTGCAGAACTGTACCTTTTCCATATTTCTTTGATCGCGTTTCAGTTCAGCAGACTTCATTCTACACAACAAATCAAACAATAAATCAGCTGATCCATTGACAGATCTGTTAAGCTTTCAAAGCAAATCAAACATCTAATTAGTTGATCCATAGTTGGATCAATTAATCTTTTTAGCCATTAGCCATTCTTAAGCACTCAAGATAATGCTAGGCGTAATAATAAACTGATACCAAGTGCTTTCAGAGGCATCGGCATCGGCGGGTACAGGTCGTAAAGGCTGTGATCTAAAAGATAATATATGACTTGTCATGACTTGGTAAAGAGGACCCCAGGCAGCCAACATGTATTTTCAACAGTTTTCTAGTGAAAAAAAAATGTAGGCTGTAGCCACAATTATACTGCTGTAATTTTGCACCACGCAGCAAGATCTAGCTAGATATTCTCATTAAAATTTATCATTGAAACGATGTGTATAGATTTCGCGTTATGTCATACTATAATAGATGGCACACTGATACATTAAGTTGCACTCATATTTGATACGACATAAAATACTGGTATTTCTATCGATACCCAGAAATACTCGACATCGCAAGGATACTGAAAACGTGGAATCTGCCCAGCGTCAGCATGCCACGCCATCATTGGAATGAAGTGGACAGCAGATTTGCGATACAAAACATCGTCAGAGACAGCAGCAGAATCATCAGCGGATACAGGGAAAACACAATAGTCTTATCACAACCAAATAAAATGACAGCGAACTAAGCTCAGAACCAAGCAGGGAAGCAGCATCGGCAACCTCAGCAACAACAGCCAGGGAAACAAACAAGGAAAAGACGACCAAGTGCCCGTGGCTATACAAGTTTCAGGTTTAACACGTTTGCGACCAAGCTAAAGTATAAAAATGTAAAGAACACAATACGCACAGTCTGTACACTTGGGCTTCTGTCATGGCTGGAGCGTTAGCAGATCGTTGCAGACTTGTGGAAGACTTGACTGGTGCAGTGATGGAGTCCTGTCGAATCTAGAATAGCATTGCAGAAGTAATGTACGGTAAGAGCCAGAGGGATGTAATAACTGATTACCCTCAGAGGAAAAGAATGATCTTGCAGCCAATTGCAATACTAAGATCTACAAATTAATTCATCATTTCAATAATCATTTTTATGTTCATCTCTCTCTCTCTCTCTCTCTCTCTCTCTCTCTCTTTTTTTTTCTCTCAGACAAGCACACATATCCAGGGAAAATGCGTATCCACAAATCCATTCATAAATGTCACAGTGGCGGAATTCTCATCTGACAGTACAAACTAAGCCTTGAACAAACACATATTATGAGCACATAAGGAGAAAAAAGTCTCAGATCGGTGGGAGCATGGGTTCCAGTCTTCAATACTAAAGTATACAGAGACGTGCTCCCATGCCCTGAGCGGAGACGCCGACTCATAGATGCGCATACCTACAAAACATTGAGACTTAGGTGGCCTATTGGCTAAATGACATGAAAACATAATGTGCATACTTACATTAGGTGATAAATAAATGCCGTAGCATTACTTCGACCCGAGATAGAAGTGTGTAAAATGGCAAGGAGTCACCTCTAGCAGTGTACAAAAAAAGTCGGAGATTATTGGGATTGAAGAACAATTTCATTCTGAATAATTCATGTGACATGCTTCACAAAAACTCAAATTTATCCACAATTACTGACTACTTGTGCATAAAGTCAGTATCTTTTTATATAGAGAAAAATTCACTCCCGATGTCAGCAACAAACAAAACTTGATGCTAGGAGACCCTATACATCTTTCTTGCTTGAAAAAAACTTATCAGAGTGCACTTCGCTCGCTACTTACCCTTGCAGCTGGTACGGTAGATGACGGCGACATTTTCAACTGAGTGCTCGTTTGTTCTTCATTGAATATTTCCGTCATAATGGCTAATTTGCTCTTCATGTATTTGCTGCGCCCAGCTGGCTTGGTTCTGGGTAGACGCTCAAAATGTTCTGTGTCCAATATGTTTTTGTCACCAGCCATTGTGATGCCAATAGATCTATTAGACAAACCACGGTAAATGCGCATTGTGTCAGACTGTCTAGGCCACAGTTTCCTATATTGTACAAACAGCATTCAGGATAACTTTGACTGCAGCGTGATTGTAATAAGTACAAAAGACAAGACTATTGACACACGAGAACTTTACTGTTTGTCATAATTTGCACGTTCAATCTTCAATATAATTCTTAGTGTACTACTATATTTAAAGAAAAAAGCCAATAATTTATAAAGAGATAATACCTTAACCTTTGGTTTTAAATCAGATAACTTTATAATAGATAGCGCACAAGTAAGTGACTTGACCTCACATAGACTTTTCTCTTCTCGCTAGCCTCTCTTCGTAACGTGACACGCAAAGGGAAATAAGGATACGTCATCATGGGTATTCCTGCAAGAAGATGCCTATTTACTTACTTTCTAGTCCTCTGAAAGGTTAGCAGGCAGAGTCGCTATTAAAGTTTTGCTCTCTGCTTGTTGCAGACTGCTAACTATCTGGCAAACACTGGCGAACACCTTATTCCAGCCTGTAGACACAAACTTAACACCTTACTTTATTCTTGAGCGACTGTGCCCAGAATGTGATTTAAATATTTACTATCCTCGTTCTCACCTCCTTTCACTCTGTCTCTCAGTTTTTATCTTTCTTTTTCTATTTCTGGCACTTAGACTCCCATTCACTTGCTTCTCTTTGAATGTCTCTTATTTCAATTATCAGTATTGACAAAAAACGCCATGAAACGTGGACTATTTCTTAAAATAAATTCATTATATATTTTTTAAAAAAGATTTCTGTTCAACCTGGGCAGAACTATATTGTTATTTAATTTCATGTACTTCATTTTTTAGGACTCTGAATGTGAAAGCTCGACATCAATAAATGAATGTTAAAAAAAATACTTCGCGTTTGAATCCTCTCCCCCTTCCCCCCCCCCCCCNAAAAAAAAAAATCCTTTTTTTTTTTAGAACAGGAAGAAGTCATAGAGAACGTAAGAGGAAGAAAAGATGGAACATTCACAGAAGAGGTTAAGAAGAAGTCGAAGCCAAAACCAAAGACCAATGCAAAATGGTGCACGGTGCTGTGTCCCAAGCCCTTCCCCCCCCCCCCCCCCCNAAACTAGTTTATCAAAGAGAATGATAAGGATGTCCTGGATACAGAAGAAACGAACAAAATGTCCTTCAAAAGTCATCCAGACCAAACAAAAAAAAGAAAAGAGGCAAAGGAAGACCAAAAAAAAAATGGCATACCAGAACCCCTCGGCAAGTAGCAATATGAATTGCACTGCGGCGGTTTTGGAAATAGCTGAGAATCAGAAATCACTAAGTAGAAACTATCGCCCAGCCCACGTCCGTAACTGATAAGGCACTTGATAAAAAGAGAGAGAGAGAGAGAGAGAGAGAGAGAGAGAGAGAGAGAGAGAGAGAGAGTTTTTCCAGTTAATGCCCTTGATTTTAAGCATATCTTTGCTCGCTGGGCACCACAGAATATATATCGAAATATATTCTGTGCTGAAGACCATAACTGTCTTTGGAAGGTTTTCCCGCCGGTTGATGAGGGCCTTCAGCACTGCCACATATTTTTTTCCATCTTTCGGTTTTTAGAGCTAGGAAAACGGTGGGAGAGTAGGGACCATATCTGTGGGGTTGTACATATTTTGGACACCTACGCAGTTACCATTAAAAAATATCCTTTCTATTGCTTGAACAGCCCACAACAACAGTGATGGATCCTTCATCCCCAACCTCTAAAGGGCTAAAACATGTCCATCATTGCGCTGATGGTGGTGGTAGTCTTGTTTACAATTTAATCATTGAAGCGGAAGTGATATGGGTCAGAATGACTACGCGTTAGTCGAAATCTGCAAAAGTTGTGAATATATACGATATACAACAATACTATGATGTGAGAGCCTTACGATCTCAGAAACTCGATGTCTCCAAATATTCTCCACTGTTTGGGTCGCTCGCAGCTGTGTTGGTAAATGGAATGTTCGTGGCTTCGTCCAGTGAGAGGCTCTAAATAACTCCTGCCTTTTACGACCCTCAGCATCTCATCCGCCCGTCTGGTGGTCATGTGAGACCTGGCCAGATTAGCTGGTATGCTGGAGTCGGTTTCCATCGCTTGCCCCTTAGTGTTTTATGATCTCACTGCTGGCCAAGATGGTCTCTATGCGGGGCAAAAACTGATAAATAAGACAATGTAAAACTTGACTTCAAACAGTTTCACACAAACGACGTGATATCAGTTTACTATAGTCATGTTGCGGGACCGACAGTGTTGACTTTTGAATCATAAACAAACATCTCTAAGCACACATACACACACAAGCACACGCGTACAGTGATTCACATATAGACACATATTATGCGCCCCGTGCACAGACAGGCAAATACACATCCGCGCTTCTCGGCAATGTTAATATTATGTCGTTTTGGTTTCGCTTTGCTCTGAAAATCCAGTCTTCTGAACCCTTGGAACCATTTCGTGGTATGCCTCGCGTAAGAGTAATGGAGGTAAAAATTCTTCGCGAGGGGATTCCCGAATGTGACCTAGTCTAGTGGTGCTCCTGTCTCGACCGGGGTGGAATTTCCAAATGAGACTCACACGACTCACTAGTGCTAATGCTTATTGCTGCAACCCTTGCCATACTCCAACCTTAAGGCCAATCCTAAGTCTAAACCTACCTCTAACCCTACTCCTAACTCTCTTCTAACCCAAACGCATACCTACCAACACCATAACCATGCTTGTAGGAGTGTTTGAGAGTGGAAAAGAAGTCGCAAAGAGGATTGTATGAGAGAGGAAGAGAGAACGATGACGCACGAAAGACACAGTGGCTTGTATGTGTGACAATGATTATGAATGGTGAAAGAGGGAAGTGACTGTTGCATTTACCAATCATCTATTTCTTTCTTTCTTTCTTTCTTTCTTTCTTTCTTTCTTTCTTTCTTTCTTTCTTTCTTTCTTTCTTTCTTTCTTTCTTTCTTTATTTCTTTCTTTCTTTCTTTCTTTCTTTCGTTCTTCTCTCTCTCTCTCTCTCTCTCTCTCTCTCTCTCTCTCTCTCCTCTCTCTCTCTCTCTCTCTCTCTCTCTCTCTCTCCTGATTTCATTCCCTATGTCCTTAATTCCTTTGATTTCCTTTAGTCTATTTACCGAATTTGTGTTGGTGGCTAGAACCTCATAAAGACTTTGAATCTATAAATCTTGAGTCTTTCTCGTTGGAATCCATGAACGACCTCCTTCAGCGGTGAAATCGCACCCATTCCATGCAAAAAGAATCCATGAATCGTTTGGTAAGCCAGATGTTATTAGTCTACCACATGCTTCGTATGATTTGCAACCATACTGATGACGTCAACCGGATGTGGATTGCAGCCTGCAAGAACTACTCTTGAACGATTTCTTGGAGAGTAATGTTTTCTTTATTGAAATTGGTTTTAGTGTAGATTATTCTAGATCTATCTAGATTTAGAACCTATTTGGCCCCTACAGCATCGCAAAAGGGGCCGTCCTTAGAAAAAATACCAGCCTATAGGCAAAAACGACGGCGGCTAACGCGGCAGAGCAAGAAAATTAATGCACTGGCTTGCTAGTGGTGTTTGCTATACTTATGTCTGTGCCTCATTCGTTAGCGTGCACACCACCGTTAATTCTTTC
The DNA here is from genome assembly GCA_033807755.1 of Ellobium chinense. Lineage (NCBI taxonomy): Eukaryota > Metazoa > Mollusca > Gastropoda > Ellobiida > Ellobiidae > Ellobium > Ellobium chinense. The sequence continues at coordinate 315,393 of JAWQUT010000094.1, forward strand.
CACATCCTCCAACGACATAAGGCCGTCGATGAGACGTTCCAATAATAAATTTGAAACCGTAGATGATTGCTGCCATGTTGCCGAGCTTTCTCTTTCTGTGATCGCAAAAGACATCACATGCCTAACGAGCCTCTAATAGGTGTGCACATTTTTTCACCATGACTGGCGAGCACCAATCCAAAACGTACCCCTGATACTTCCTTTGCACGAGTACGACGCTGCAAGGACCAAACAAACGCAAGCCAGGCCTCACACAGAATGGCAACACGTTCACGTCGATATGAAAATGTCTTTGGTAAAGAGTTTGAACCCTTGGATTGGCAACTGCCGCTTTCATGTGTATGAGTGATACCGTCAAGATATTTCAGAATATAATGTAATACAAAGCTCAGATCTCGAGACAAATTTCCTAATGTCATCAGTGTATCTACCGTTACGTCATCATCATTACCCACCACTGTCATCTGATCATCACCATCATCGCCGACACTGTTATCACCATAATAAAGTCCTGTTATAAAAAAAAGTCAGGACAACAGAAAAATTAAAGACCTTTATATTTATATATCACCAACACAAACAACTGCTCAGCACTGAGCATACACGAGAACTACTTATAAAAGTTCGTTATGTTTTCATATGTGAGATGTTTCCACTGAAATAATGTGAAAATAATACACATAACATTGACGATATATTGAAAATAATGTATATATATTCTGTTTAAGAATAAAAGATGACAGAAACATGTGTGATATAGTCGTCATTGTTTAAGTTATTCCACTACAGGCAATATTTTATTGCCCAATTAACTACACGTACATTCTAAGTAATACAAACTACTCTTATAATGATGACATCAATTCAATGAGCTTAAGAGCAATATCATTTAAACGACTCTTCATGCATTCTTTTTATAGATAATGCCGGGGTTCGCTGAGAATTCTTCCACATTATCACCACACTTCAGCACCTTTCACCAAGTAGCCAACTGTCTTTGTTCCAGTCTGGTCACTTTGGGGACAGAGGGTAGATGTTTGTATTCATTTTGTCCTACTGGTAGTTGTTCCTTTTTCTTAAGGTATTGCTGCTGTTCTTGCTGTTTCAGTCGAAAACAACTGTCTTACCCTAATTAGCCTTCCTTTCTTTGATGACCCAAGGTCGACAGCAAAGAAAGCTGCACTGACAAACATACACAGAACTGTCAATCTGCAGCTGTGCCAGATGCAAGATTCCTGGCTGAGCAATAAAGCTGATGAGATCCAAGGCTTTGCTGACAGGAACGACATGAAGAGCTTCTACAGCGGCCTGAAAGAAGTCTATGGCCCTACCAGCTCGGGCTCATCCCCGCTACTCAGTGCAGGCGGCTCAACACTAATCACTGACAAGGAGAAAATACTGCAAAGATGGGCAGAACATTTTCAAAGTGTACTGAGCAAACCTTCCACCATCAACGACGAAGCTATTAGAAAACTGCCGCAGACCCCAGTGAACGAGTCACTCCATGCAGTTCCAATCCTGGACGAGATTCAGAAAGGCATACGCCTGCTATCTGTTGGCAAAGCACCTGGCTCAGACTCCATCCCAGCTGAATTGTACATACAGGATTGATCAGCTCTGACAGAGAAGCTCCTCAACCTATACCAGTTGATATGGGAGCGTGAATCAGTGCCGCGGGACTTTAAGAATGCTTCATCGTCCACTTGTACAAACGGAAATGAAATCGTCAAGCCTGTCACAACCTCCGTGGAATTTCCTGCTGTCTATCGCAGGCAAAATAATGGCTAGAGTGCTCCTGAACCGTCTTATCGTTCACCTTGAGCAAGGACTCCTACCAGAAAGTCAATGCGGCTTCCATAAAGAAAGCATGACTATCGACATGGTGTTTGCTGCAAGACAGCTTCACTTCACGAGAAGAGTCAAGAACAGAATGCCGACCTATACTCAACCTATGTTGATTTGACCAGGGCCTTTGACACTGTCAGCAGAGAAGATCTCTGGAGAACTATGGCAATTTATGAATGCACTCACAAGTTTATCACCATCGTAAGACAACTACACTATGGTATGCTGGCCAGAGTTCAGAACAACGGGGAAACATCTAAAGTATTTCCTGTCACAAACGGAGTAGCGGGGATGTGTCCTGGCCCCCACACTCTTTAGTCTCATGTTTACGGCAATGCTGTCTAATGCATTCAGTAACGCTGACATCGGCTTAGGCATCAGATACCATACCGATGGCTCACTTTTCAACCTCAGGATGCTTCAAGCTAAAACCAAAGTTACGTCTGACACCATCAACGAACTCTTGTTTGCCGATGACTGCGCCTTCATCGCAGTCTCAGAAGACGACTGCAGCACAGCATCGACATGTTCGCAGAGGCCTGTAACAACTTTGGCCTCACATCAGCACAAAGAAGACTGAAGTGATGCACCAGCTTGCCCCAGAAAAACCTCATGCTGAACCCAACATCACCATCAGTGGGCAACAACTGAAAGTGTTGGAAAGTTCACCTACCTGGGTAGTACCCTCTCCAGATCTGTTGTCATGGATGATGAAATGAACGTTAGGCTCGCTAAAGTGAGTGCTGCTTCTGGCAGGCTACACAGGAAAGTGTGAAACAGGAGAGACATCAGAAAGACCAAGGTCTACCGAGCCGTGGTCCTCACCACTCTGCTCTACGGCTGTGAGACATGGACAGTCTACCAGCGTCATGCAAAGAAGTTAAATCATTTCCACACCACCTGCTTCAGAAAACTTCTCTGCATGAAGTGGCAAGACAAGACACCTGACACCGAGGTCTTTACCCGTGCTGCCCTGCCCATCATCTACATCATCTACACTGCTTCGATAGGCAGGACACATAGTTCGCATACCAGACCACCGGCTCCCGAAGAAACTACTATATGGCGAACTACTACAAGGCAAGCGCTCACAAGGAGGCCCAAAAACCGGTTTAAAGACACACTCAAAGCTTTTCTAAACGCCTTCGATATCAGTTGCACTAAATGGGAACAGATGGCTCAGGACAGAGACAAGTGGCGATCAGCTGTCCGGAAAGGCGCCAAAATCTGCGAAGCCAACAGGACCGCTGTAGCTGAGCAACGGAGGCGGGTCGGGAAGAGCAGCCTCGGACATGCTCCCGCTGCAACCATCCCTGTCCTCACTGCCAGAGAACCTTAAAGGCGCGGATTGGCCTGACGAGTCATCTGAGAACTCACACAGCCCACCCCCCCCCTCCCCGGGATGACTAGATGGTCCTCGTCGCTCCGATGGATGAACATTCAGCCTTTCTTTTCATCAGTCGATATCACGCCAAATAATTCTCGACACTATAACGAACTGAACTATAAATTAAATGAGCTCAGTCTGCACTGAGTAGCGGGGATGAGCCCGAGCTGGTAGGGCCATATACTTCTTTCAGGCCGCTGTAGAAGCTCTTCATGTCGTTCCTGTCAGTAAAGCTTGGATCTCATCGAGCTGGTCATGAGGAAGTCGGGGGTCAGCTATGACACAGTGAATTGATATGATATATCAGGTAGACATTTTTATCATGGCGATACCGTAATCGACAAAAAATGAATTATTCAGATGACTAGAAATATTCGAAACTTCTCAGGAGCAGACATTGAAAATAATATGAGGTCAAGATTCTGACTTAGATTTAGACCAATCTCTTTAGACTGTGATGACTTTTGACTGTGATGAGTTTCAAACAAGGGAACGTTCGACAATGGTGACTTTCGACTATAATGACTTTCGACTATGATGTCTTTCAACTATGGTGACTTTCGACTATACTGATCTGAAGCTTTGAGGAGGTATGAGATGAGTGACGGCTAGTGAATATTTTGCTGTCGTTTTAAGGGGCAGTTGAGGCGACATGGGTCCTCCTAAGCTCACTGTGGACGACCTTAGGATTGGCAGCTTGTCTGGAGTGTGTGGTAGGGCACTGGACACCTCCGCGATAGTTTTAGCACGACTCTTAATATTGGGAAGCGAAAATTGACGTCTTCTCCTCTGAAATTGAAGTATATATAGAGAGTAACGTTAGACCGCGTACCGCCATACGACATATACGAATACAGATTTAATGCCATTTCCTTCCGTTTGTCCGATGCAAGGTTAACTCATGTGGAAGTCTTGATTGTTTGACGAGCCAGCTAAAAGTGTGTGCAAACAGTGCCTTGCAGTGAAAGTAGGAACCCAAGTTTTGAATGTTAAATCACCTGTTTAAAGTTTTATACCAACCCATCTCTGTGTCTTAATGTTTCATCAGCGATCTCCTCTTTGACAAGATAAAAAAAAATATTTCGCTCAAGTGGTTTAAAAAAAAACAACAACTACAACAACAACAACAATATAATTAACAAATATTTAGGCACCAACATTATCATATCATTATAGCAGCTGAAGACATGACATTTTCTTGAGAAGGAGACTTTATCAGAGACAGGCTGATCTGGTTTTCATGTTTTGCAGTATATGCGAATTTAAAGGATACCATTGATACCCAGAGGCATGCAGATGGAATGAAATATAGCCTAAAGTACACATATTTGCAAAATATCTGTGTTATGAAGGAAGCAAAATGTGTGTGCCTCTTTGAGCATGGTCAACAAATTCGTCAAATTTTGGCGTTGTATGTTGGTGATGAGGACCTCAATTTAGGTTTTGATAAATGTAGGTAACTTTCTTGCATTGGAATGCGTCAAAATGAATTAACTAACTAACGAGACGACGCGCTATATAAATGTTATTATTATTTCATATTTTGTTTGTCCCCAAGTTACTACTTCAGCTAACATATTCTTTCCTTCTGTGATAATGGCTGTTTTGATCGGATCTGTTTAACGCTTCTTTTTTATTTATTTTGTAGGCAGGGTGAGGGGTCCTAAGTTGACTTGAGGATTACAGAACTGACAGTGATAGATCTGTCTTTTAGAACTGATTTCTTTCCCCTCTCCCTC
>JAWQUT010000094.1:323434-335571 GCA_033807755.1 Ellobium chinense
CTTTGAAACTTGGAAATGGCAACATTCTGACACCGATAAAATTTTAATCACAGATTAAGAGTTTTCTTAAGCTCTTGAAATGTCTAATCCTAGAAATAAAAATTTAAATCATGACACACCGTACTTTACAAAATCTGTGAAAGTTGGAAATGACAACATTCTGTAGTGACACACCGATAAAAGTTTTAATCACAGATTAAGAGTTATCGCAAACTCTTAAAATGCCTAATTCTAGAAATAAAAATTTAAATCATGACACACCATACTTTACCAAATCTTTGAAAGTTGGACATGACAACATTCTGATACATCGATAAAATGTTATCACACAGATTTAGAGTTATTGTAAACTGTTGAAACGCCGAACCCTTGAACAAAAATTTAAACTCGTGACAAAACTTCAAAAGTGTCCAGATCTAGACCTACCTAATATCTTTCATAAGGTCCAATCTTTCAGAATTGTAAAATCTGAAGAATCAGTGGTATGATGAAGTATGTGTAACTGTGTTTTCTGACTGAGTCTAGCCTAGACACTAGTCCTTTCATCGTCGTCTATCAAGCGCACAGAGAACTCTTTTTAGATCGCCATTTTAAGCATCAAGCTTGTTCGATGTTATCACTGGAAGACCAGGAACATAAAAAATATTCAGATTGATGCAGTCTAATCATACATACCAGTTCTGAGACACACAAAACACAATGACAACATTCAGCAGAGCAGAAAACAAACAAAACCCAAAACGCCGGGACGATGAAGATGGAAATGAGAATGTATTCAAGTTTCGAAACAGGGATTTTGGTCAGCTGGGACTGTGATTACACCGGACCCTTCATACGAATTTCACGTCAAAAACCAAACTATTTTCTCTTAGTTCAATGAAAACAGATTCGGTATACTATACATTATTGTTAAGAGCAATACGGGAAGACATGTCGGTATCGCAGACTCGGCCAACTTTATCACAGTAAAAAGCGGTCCAAGTTCAAAACGCTCGACGTAGAGTCGACAAAGAACGATTCAGTGAACAAAAATGGCCGACTTTCTAAAGGGCGTGGGCTCGGGAAAGGGGGCATAACTCTAAAGGAGTCAAATTTTCAGGTGTATTATTTCCCTTGAGCGATTTCCGAAGTACGCCTATTCGGCATCCATCAATCTACACAAGAAATGAATCATTCAATCAGTTGATCAGTCAGAAAATATGTCAAATAATCAAACACGCAGTCTTTCAGTCTTGGGCCATATTATGCTAAATACATCCGGCGTGCAGGTTTCCTATCCATATTATTATATTATTATTGTCAGACACGGTAGCAATCAGCAACGCTATAAACCTCCGAGGCAACATAGCACTGGTACTTTGATACCAAGACAAGACACCCAGACTGAGGGCATTTGAGATGAATGGATCAGAAAGTTCTCCACCTCGCCCAGAAAAGGCCTGGGTGTTGGGAAAGTCAATATATCCTAGACTTTAACCAAAACCAAATTTCATTAAGATACAGTTTTTGGTGTGTTACATATATAGAGGGATGACAGGATTCTAAACTTAGCAAATATGGACATTTCCAGGAAATCAAGAAGCAGGAATGCCGTACTATCGACGTGGACACAATGAAAAGCGACCAGTTTTCACAGAAGCATGCAGAGGAATCCTGCTCTTATTCAGCAGTAAAGACCTGGGCTTCCAAAATTAACAATTGTAAAACAAACGCTAATGCTGACCGACGATCTGGAACCTCCAAAGGTGCAACAACTGACATTCATGTAGAAGACATTCATCACAATATACTAATGGATGATAGAAGTGCTACATTCCAATACGTAACAGAGACAATGCTGAACAGCTATGGTTCGGTGCAGTCCGCTTTGACAACGGTCCTAGGCATGAAAATACTCTCAGCAAGTGGGGTGCCCCGAATGGCCCGTGTCAAAACAATGCAAGAATTATACCTCTGAAATGGCTGTGGCCAGAACTGTTCATCGGGCATTGGATCTTCGTTTTTATGCCCATAATCAATATGATTCCACCTGACTTTTCACTCCCTTCAGAAAATAGAGAAAACTCTTGCATGGAAGAGTTCCTATTGAAAACAGTAGAGATACCCACTTTTTTTCGGTCTGAAAATGTGCATCTCTTCCCAAATTAGAGTCCTGTCATTCGTCAACGGAAAACTGTATCATTAATCATAATAAATTTGGTGTAGTGATATCATGGACATTGTTGAAGATTCTGATGGACTCATTTTGCCAAATGCGTTCGTTTTCTGGGGGAGACCTTTTGATTCACTCTCGTGGTCTGCCAATAACAATATAAACTAGAAATAAAGACAGCTTTGCCGACGACCAGATCTAAATATTATATCATGACATATTAATACTGCATGAACACTCATAACATCTGCTTCATCAGTATGATACTGGTAAGTAATAGCAACAACATTGGAGTGTCAGTGACAAGAGCAACATATTGTTACATACGGCTACAATAACCGCAACTACGGCGGAAACTACCATTAAGTACTGCATCATTTACAGCAACGTCAGCGACAACAAGTAAACAACATGGTACTAACTTCGACAACATCGGCAACAATAGCATTAGTCGATAAATTTTAAGGCAACAAGTCCAATAACGTCGGTAACAACAGTTATGAGAGCCAGCAAGATGTGGACAAACTTATCGTCGTCTGTATGGCAAAGGGGCGTAAGCACTATCTGTTCCTATGCCTTCAAGCGATAAAATATCAGTGGGTATGTATATTACGTACAGTCTATACAGTTCGCCGTCTGTTATGCCCGGAACGTATTGAGATCCATGCCGCTGAAGTAGTGTACTTGACCTGCCATTCATTGCTGAATTCCTTGGCAACATCTGGTAATAGCATTGTAAATGACATGACTTAAGACATAATCACAGCATTGCAAAGACGCATTTTCCCTCAAACATATTTATGAGACCCATATTATCTGTGGAGCAGCATGGCCGGATTGTTAGAGCGTTGGATTCAAGATCTTAAGGTTGTGATGTCGATCCGCATATGATCACTTTGTAACTACCCTGGGAACGCATTTCATCTACATCTTCTTTAATATGGTCGTCTGTAAAATGGGTGCCTGGTTGTAGACAGTGAAAGATAATTTTAAAGTGCCAGTGATAGTTGAAACGCATTCTTATATGAGTGAAAGGTACATAAAGACTTCAGTCTCACTGCCAGAATGTATCTTTGAAATGCTCGTTACACGAGTGAAGAGTAGATAGACTACTGTCTCGCTATCAGAATGTATCTCTGAAATTCTTCCTAACACGAGTATAAAGTACATGGATTATTGTCTCACAGTCAGAGCGTATTGAAACAGCAAAAATAAAGTCCAAACCATGTTACTCTTTTTCAGCGAGCTCCACATATTTTATAGGAGGATACAATAAAAGCATGCTCTTCATTGGAAAAGATTTAAAGAAAAGGTAAAGCATTTCTGGCAACTGGCTTTTGCCAGTATTTCGTGGCTTTAAGGAAGGGCGAAAACCTCATTCACCTGTATAATATTTATGGGACAGGGGACTTAATTACTTAAGTTTACACAAGGACAGTATTAACATGGTTATGTCCCTTGTGTTCGCCTTTGGCTCGCAGAGTATAAATTTCACCTAGCCTATGGCTGAAGATATATAGATGTACAGTACGTTCTCAGCAGTAGATAAGAGAATGACCCATCATTGTTTCTGTCCAACAGTGTAATAAATTCAAAGTAAACTACGATTGTTTTTTTTTTTAGTGGGCCTAGCTGCACTTTTAAACAATGTGTTAGTGACTTCAAGTATGATTACGGGGTTAGACCACCATTCCATTGTAGATTTTATATTTCAGTAAATTTTGGAAGCAAAATTGTGCATCAAAGTGCTGAATACTTCGGTTGTTTCTATTGTAGGTGTTGATCTTACAAAAACTGTATCTCATGTTACTTCCCCACCAGATTGCACAGATGTATGGACGGTGCAGAAATGCACATACTTACAGAGAGGTTTTGAATCTTTGAGTCTAAAGAATAAGTTAATAGAACAACGAGAAAAAGCTGTCTCTGTAAGAGATATAATGAGAATTAACTTGAGAAAAATAAAATCCTTCTCTAAGAATATGCATTGATGTGTTACCACACTTTACATCAAAGTCTGTTCTTAGTTCTTCGTAATTCTGTGTCGAGATTGAAAATCCAGAAAAGCCCTTGTAGAATAGGCATAGAGGTGTCTAAGAGGCGCATGGACGAAAACTGGTGTCAGAAAACTGGTGCTGTAGTATATAATATTTGTTTAAAACATCACACAGATGACAAATGCAGCATTCAACACTTTGATGGACAGTTTTCGCTACACACTAATGCATGTCTTTGCATACTGGCGTGTTGCACACTATATTATTTTCTGCATCACAGTCGCTGAGAAAGAGCTGCGCCTCCCCTTATGGGTTCAAAGAAACCCGCTCTTCTCAAGAATCTATGGATCTCATGTTATTTTTCCGTCTGTAGCCCCGCAGCATTTGTTTGCCCCAAGCCCAGTGCCATACCCCTGATAACATGTACTTAAAAACCATGATGCTCCTTAATTTTCTTCATTTGCGCTTTGGCTTTCTATGGTGATGATGTTAAAACGTCTTATAAAGTTCATACTCCTTGTCTTCTACAGACCTTTGTGTGGTTTGGCTGAGACGATATAGAGTTATTTAAGGAGATGTGACTGTCTTCTTGGAAGATCCTGTTCAAAACTGCCAGTCTGTGCCTAAGGTATCTGCCCCGCTGCACTGAATCGGTTATGCAGCGTAGCTCCAAATGTCCATAGTCCAGTATCTGTCGGTCGTCACCCATCGGAACACCCAGTGCACTGTTGGACAAGCCATAAAATAAGATGTGTAGCTGACGGGGTCAGGACAAAACCTCCCTGGGACAAAACCTCCTCGGACAAATCCCCCGCGGACAAAACCCCCTTAGCTTAAGTACAAAATGGGACCAAAAAATAAAAAAAACCTAAGACAAAACCCCCTCAGTTATATTTTTTGGTTTTGGGAATTCAATACCATTTAAATTTATTAGAATTAGAGGAAATATTTTGAACTAATATAATTTCGGTAAATACTACTAATCATGAAAAATAGTATCATCTTTCTCTGTGATTGGGTTATTATAAAATAAGTCTAACATAAAAATAGCCGTGTAGTGCTCGCAAGAGTTTCACTTTCATCAATTTTTATTTCCGTTAAAAATCAACTTTGCTAGAATTATCTATAAATTATGCAGAAAATATCACAGGCAAAATAATGTCAAACGTTCGTGAGAGCAGATTTCCCGTAGAGTAACATGACGGAATACCATCTGGCTAGCTGTGTGATATCAGCTTTGTTGTTGTTACACCGGCTTCACTTAGATATTGGCCGCACCAAAGAAAAGAGATGGCCCTTTGGGATTGTGACCACCAGTCAAGCGAATCGCCATGTAGGTGGTCCTAATCCTACGAGCGGTGAGTTTGAAGCTACTGAATGTGATAGACTAACTGACGATGATGAACTGATCAGAAATTCTAAGCTTACTGACTGAATTTCCCGCGCTCCCTCTAGGCTATTATAAAATGAATGTAATATTTTACACCTCACTGAGGTGATCATAAACTGCAAATAATAAGAATAAACATTATGATTTAACAAAATTGTTGTATATCTGCCATACGGGGGTTTTATCCGAGAGGAATTTGTCCTAGGGGGGGAGNCTACACTCGTACCTGACATGTGAGACTGTCAAATTCATATTTCCATACATAGAATAATAAAAGTCAAGACAGTGGGAACATGGTTTGTTGTTGTTGTTCTGCTGCAGCAGCTGTTGTTGTTGTTGTTGAGGTTGTTGTTGTTGCTGCTGTTATAATGGTTGTTGATATCGCTTTCAAACTGAAACAGGACTATTCACGGTACAGTTGGAGTGATTTCAAGTGACGCAATAACAAATAAAACTTGTAAAGCCTTTACTGTGCTTTAGCGTAATCGAAAGTTTAGCTCTTATGAACACAGTGGACCAGGGCACAGTGATTCTACCGGCAGTGTTTTCCAACTTCCGTAGCATCCTAGTATAATCATGTTTATGCGCATTTGCCTGCACACCTCAAAGGGTCAGTGCCATGTCATGTGCAGTGGGGTGTGATATCAGTTCATTGTCGTACAATGAATTCATCGATCGAGATTTTTTTACAAGCATTCTGATAATTTGAACCATAATGACAAAACATTTGCGACAGCTTGTGTCGTCCCAAAACACCGTAACAACACTTTATTTTTGTTTTTGTTTCAGGGGCAGAGGCCCCTCTCTACTAGTTTGTTATTTCTAAGTCTAATCTAATTCTGTGCTACGTTACAGCTTGGTCAAGAACCAGATTTATACTCAGGCAATTTCATCATAATGTTACGTCAGTTAAGCTAAGTTCTGAAACGCTTTAAATTTAAAGTAACTACAATCGTTTTGGTGTTTCCAACAGGGGTTAGTCCGGTTTACAAAATAAAAACCTAAACTGGTCGTGTAATGTTAGAGCTTTTGAAACATTAGTGTAACTGACATGCCATTCTGCTGGAATTGCCCATTACTAATAATACAAGTATTAACCATACTATGGCTAGAACGGTTTACTGACCCTCCCTCGCCTATCTCACTTAGCTCTGTCATCTAAGCTGAACAAGAATGGCAACATTTTCGGTCTTCAAACTAACTTTTTGGGAAAAAAAGAAAAAGATCCGATGCTTGTAACGATTTTCCCGAAGGTAGGCCAGCTTGTAATGGGTCGGAAGTCAAACAGCGAAGTGAGGTAAAATAAATCTAGACGTTAACATTACAGTGTGGACCAGGACATGCTTTATGTTTTGAAGGGGTAAGGGGAGGAGTTGGGATATGTAGGTGTGAAAAACATAGTCATATAACAATAACAACAACAACAACAACAACAACAACAACAACAACAACAACAACAATCTCATCTTTAGAAGCTGAGATGCCCTGTTTACAAAAACGAGTATACGTAAAAGCAGTCCTGTAGATTAAGTCCATGATAAACTTTGAGGTAGAGCAAGTTGCTCTCTCAAAGATACATGACCCTTTCAGTAGTCTAGGTTCATATACACAGTGCGTATTTTATTAGTTACGAAAATAAACAATTAGGCTTACCCCAGACTGCTTTGTGGACTGGTAGTATTATTATTTGATATCCTTAACAGAAAGAATTTTACTTATAAACTAGGATGGTTACAGACAGGTCATGTTACAGATAGTTACAAGTAATGAAGTTCGTAGTTTACATTGGTGCTCTGTGTATTCCACAGTGCACAGTACGTTATTATGTTTTTTAATGTCCCAGGCCGCTTAAACTGACTGCGGACTCTAATGAATAAATTAAGATTTAAATCTCTACAGACTTTCACTCTCATAAAAAAGACCGAGAATTTTGTTTTTATAGTGACTGTTGGATTCAGAGACTGTATTCTAGAAAAAAAAATCAATTTTCATGATAAATATTGCCTAGGTTTTTTTTTCTTAAAACCGTTGCTTATTTAACCTTTGTCAAAAAAGGAAGATATCCTTCCCCGAAATATACTCTCTCTCTCTCTCTCTCTCTCTCTCTCTCTCTCTCTCTCTCTCTCTCTCTCTCTGTGTGTGTCTCTCCCTTCCTTCCTCCCTCTCTTCTCTGTTTCAATCTCTTCTTTCTCATATCTCGTCAAGATAAGGAGATTCTGCCGTTGAAATCGTCTTATACTTTCTTTTTTTACCGTCATAGCTTCATAAAGTAAGGAGTTTATCATGAGTTTTTAGTACTAAAATCAGAAGACATGTGTGGAGTTCCAAATATATACACTCTTGACACAGAATCTACAGCCAGAATCTAGTTCTAATTAATTTTTTTCGGCGGCTTCATTCATTCGGCAGATCCCGATCGATATTCACCATATTATATGAAACATGGCATAGACCTTTCTTAATGAGCAGCGACAGTGATCACGTGATTCTTAGGCTGCTTTTAAAACGGGAGAGGGTGCTAATTTCCGGTTCACCATGTTCAACGCGGTGGAAGGCAGAGATCTTCGTGTAGAAATGAGGCAGACATTTTCGGACATGGATAATAATTTGTAAAACTAACCACCGCATGTTAGGAAAAGAAACAAAAATCCCAAATGCTGATCTATCGCCAGGCCTTAAGCACTGAAACATTTGTAAACGTGTTTCTATTGTTTTGATTTAACCGGGTCAATTCTTCCTGGTAAGAAATTCACTTTACACCTTGTGAATGCACTTACCATGTTGCCAGATTTCTATCTCATAATAACTAATCTCGAATAATTTCCCGGAGTCCCTACAGACCTTAGAAATCCACTGGTTTTTGGGGGTCAACGTCTTATGCAGACTTGTGTAACGTAAGACCTTTGCACCGATCAGAACATCACAGCATCTCAGAATAAAACAGTTTCTATCCATTTTACTAGTAGTGAATGTATCATCTAGCCTTCTCATGTATAGTCCATGAATAAAGCGAATTACACACGACATTACGTCTTTGGCTTCTATATTACATTTATGGCTTCCTTCGGGAACTGAGGAGACAGACTGAGGTTGCATGCGTTGACTATTTTATTAAACCTTGTCAAGCCTACTACTCATCTTTCAGAAAAAAAAAAGTTCGAATGCCCTTCACATTCCAACACATTGGACAACACCAATACTCTTTTTTTTTCTAACGGTGGCAGGTTTACATCCGTTTTATAAGAATTATGAAGGCCAAAATCACTGTCAATCCATTAACTCATGTCGAAAAACTAGAGGCAGATAATATAAACATTGAGGTAAAAACGCACTAAAAATCTTCTCGATAAGCATTAGGGTTAATAATTCGCCTCATCTGATGCTCCAGTCTCCGTGAGTGCTAGGGTCAGTTTTAGGAGAGGGTTTGGGTTTGTAAGTAAACATTCGGTTCCTAATTTTTTATCAACTACTGTAACACCAAAATAAAAAATGTTTGACATAACTCATTGCAGTCACAGATGTCAATTTCATGACTGAAAAACTCCATACGGACCTTCACTTACTCATCTAATGGCAACATCTTTCCTGAAATCATACAAAATTCAACATGAGTGAAGCTCACTTCCGGTGTAAGCAAAATAGTAGTTTGATTGCGTCATCAAATTTCGCTTCCGTAAGTGAAAGATGCATCAGTCATAAAAATCCAATGTAACAGACCACATCAGCCAACTATAGACCCTGTTCTCCCGATATTGAAAAACCGGAAAGCGGAAGATATGATTGCGAGCTTGTGATGCCCGCATGGCCGTACATATCTATAAATAGTATTGAGGTTGGTCCAATTGTCGCTTGGGTTTTTTTTCCATACCTTCGCCGGGTCTATTTATAGCCACTCTGCCCAGATACTAGTCTACTTTTCATTGCACTTCGTATCTGTGATATGATAGGCTGATTGAAATAAATAAATAAATAAATAAATAAATAAATAAATAAATAAATAAATAAATAAATAAATAAATAAATAAATAANGGCCAAAAGAAGAAAAAACAATAGGTGTCAAAGACCTAAAAGGCCAGTGTAACAGACCACATCAGCCAACTATAGGCCCTATTCTCCCGATATTGAAAAACCGGAAAGCTGAAGATAATGATTGCGGGTTTGTGATGCCCGCATGGCCGTACATTTCTATAAATAGTATTGAGGTTAGTCCAATTGTCGCTTGGGTTTTTTTTCCATACCTTCGCCGTGACCTTCGCCGGGTCTGTTTATAGCCACTCTGCCCAGATACTAGTCTACTTTTCACTGCACTTCGTATCTGTTATATGATAGGCTGATTGAAATAAATAAATAAATAAATAAATAAATAAATAAATGAGTACCTTACTTTTTCATAAATTCGATGTCTCCAAATATTCTCCTCCGTGTTGATTGTTCGTTGGTGTTTTGATTAACAGTCAGTGTCTCGCCTCGTCCAGAGAGTGGCTCTAAGTGGCTTGGGCCTTTTACGACCCGTACCATCTCACTGGCCATTCTGGCTGCTAGGTTAGACTTGTTATGCATTACTGAGCATATCGTTATATCTCAGTCTTTTCAGAAGGGTGTCTTCTTGTCTAGGTGAGATCTACGCAAGCCTGATGAAGGAGAGAATAACAAACTAGACTTTCAAAGTAACGTCGCACTGAACTTTAGGTGAGGCTGAAAATGGAGGGAATTCTGAATAAGACTTGCGTCAGTTCTGATGCCTCTATCCAGATGGACATTAGGCGCAGAAATTTGCCTCGACTGTTGCTCCCGTCTGAATGGTCATGCCTCGGGCATTATGGTTAGGATTAAGGGTAGGGTTAGGGTTAGGGAGAAGGTTTATGGGTAGGGTTTGGGTTGTATTAATAGGTTAGAAGGGTGTCTCATTCGGAACTCCTTCCTCTGAAAATTCCTTCTTGATTCTTGAACGCACACATGCGTTCATATGCTCTTAGTTATGCATGCAGCACGCACAAACACAAATACATATACATAGATATACACCCCTCCCCACATACACGGCGGCTCTAGTCACAATGTTATCGTCGACGTTGGCTTCTGGGTAGACGGATATCTACTCATGCCCGCTAAGGGTAAGGTTTACCAGCTTTTGCTTTGCCTTCAGTAGCTCTTCTTGTTTATCGTTTCATCTTTTATGTCCTTGGCTGGCAGGATCAGCCTAAAAGGATTGCACAAATCTATAGCCCTACTCGTCCATAGTATCCGGGATGCTGTCAAGCTTGATTTAGGGTTAGAAGCAAGGTTAGGAAAACAGAAACACTGGCATGTGTGTATATTTGCCCCCAACCCTACTCCTACGCCTATTTCTAAACGGAAGGAATTCTGACTGAGACTCACAACCTAAACTCTACCCCTAACCCTACCACCTAACCCTAACCCTACCCTTAATTCTAATTCTAATGCCCATTGAGACAGGAAGGTCAATCGAGACGAGTCCCTGACCCTAATGTCCATCGAGACGGGAGCATCAGGTATGAGCGAGTCTCATATGGAATGCCTCCCGCAGGGTTAGAAAAACAGCAAGATTGGCATAAATGTGTTTACTTGCTCTAACTGTACTCCAGCTTCTGTCTATGAACCAGTCACTGGAGTCTAGATGAGAAAGTCCCAGAAGAATGTCTCAAATGTGTTTATTTCCCTTATACCCGCCCTTAACCCTTAACCAAATACTAGATGTCAACCGGCACAATTAGCTTGTTCCCTTGAGAAGGCTTTTGGCATGGGGATTCGGAGCACCTATGGACATGTCCGGAGTGCTGTGATCATGTTTTCGGCTACAAGTGACAAGTAACAAATAATAGGTGAGAGAATCTCATGATATTGCCCACTAGTCCGCTTGGTGAAGTAATTTTCACCTCAAGTAGATCTAGCTCTAATGATTATGCTGCAATCTAAATAACATACGATGACTCTTTTGAGAGGCAGAAGTGTCCTCATCACTGCTTAGACAATATTATGACGAAAACCGGATGTGAAGTTCAAAATGTCAAGTTACATCTAAGCTTCAAGGATTTCTGCGAGAGTAATGTTTACTTTGGGTACGTTTTCGTTTGGTGCATGTCAGTCATTTGGACAGAATGTTAATAAAAGTAAAGAATGGATGCTAGGAACACAAACAATTTACGAATGTACAGAGTATAAGTATTTAGGCGTATATATTTCAAGAAATCTCAGAACAAATTATCATATCAATAAGTACCTCAAACCAAGTTTTAATCGTAAATTAGCCGCTATGAAATACACCTTATCCAAGAATTCAAATATCAATAGAGTTAGTTTCGGAAATACCATATGGAACCAAGTTATACGCCCTTCTCTGCTGCATGCCTGTGCTGTATGGGGGAAGCTGCCAGAGTCATCTTGTGCGATGCTTCGGTCTTTTCAATATCAGTGTGCCAAAAGCATCATGAATTGTTGCTTAAATGTTTCAAGAAAAGTTGTCCTACAAGAACTTGGATGCGAAGATATTACTGACACTATAAATAATCTCAAGGTCAAATATTTTGAAAGGGTTAGTCAGATGAACCATTCAAGACTAAGTAGTATTCTATTTAA
>JAWQUT010000094.1:335980-352710 GCA_033807755.1 Ellobium chinense
ACAACCCAAACTCTACCCCTAACCCTACCACCTAACCCTAACCCTACCCTTAATTCTAATTCTAATGCCCATTGAGACAGGAAGGTCAATCGAGACGAGTCCCTGACCCTAATGTCCATCGAGACGGGAGCATCAGGTATGTGAGTCTCCTTTGGAATGCCTCCCGTAGGGTTAGAAAAACAGCAAGATTGGCATATAATAATATGCCCTAACTGTACTCCAGCTTCTGTCTATGAACCAGTCACTGGAGTCTAGATGGAAAAGGCCCAGGAGAATGTCTCAAATGTGCTTATTTCCCTTATACCTGCCCTTAAACCTTAACCAAATACTAGGTGTCAACCGGCACAATTAGCTTATATCATTGAGAAGGCTTTTGGCATGGAGATTCGGAGCATCTATATGGACATGTCCGAAGTGCTATGATCATGTTTTCGACTACAAGTGACCAGTAACAAATACTAGGTGAGAGAATCTCATGATATTGCCCGCTAGTCTGCTTGGTGAAGTAATTTTCAACTCATGTAGATCTAGATCTAATGATTATGCTGCAATGTAAATAACATACGATGACTCTTTTGAGAGGCAGAAGTGTCTTCTTCACTGCTTAGACAATATCAGTAATATGACGAAAACCGGATGTGAAGTTCAAATGTCAAGTTACATCTAAGCTTCAAGGATTTCTATGAGAGTAATGTTTACTTTTAGTACGTTTTCGTTTGGTGCATGTCAGTCACGGTGAGATAAGGTGCACACTTATAAGAGATTTATTAGAAATGTGACGTCACTTAAATTACCAGAAGGGAAAGCTCGGCAACAAGGCGGCAATCGTCTACGGTTTCAAATTTGTTACTGGAACATCCTATCAACGGCTTTGTGTCGGAGGAGAACATGACAAGAATCAACGGTGGATGTATGCTGGTGCATGAGACAAAGACATAAGTATAGCAGACAAAACTAGTCATACGTCAGGGCATTATTTCTTGTTCTTCCGCATTAGTCACAACCATCTTGGCTTGCCGCCTAGAGACTGACACTTGCTTTGCTAAAGAAGGTATATGGCTTGCTATTCATCAAATGGCAGAGACCGGGACCAAACTAACGCAGCCCATCTCTAGCTACGCTTGAAGGATTTCTTCCAGTGCAATATTTACCTCACTGCCGGTTGAAGTGTATGGATGGGGCTAGACTAACTATTATGTTGTGCTATAAAATGTCCGCAGTACAGTAAAAGCCTGAATAAAAACTGTCTCAGTAAAATTGTCTCAGTAAAACCACATATATTATACAAAATGCAATTTGTACGAAAACGGAGGCAGGCTTTGGATTTTGGCGTTTTTTTGTGTTTTTTTTAATCGGAGTAATGCACCCAAGTAACGCTTTGTTTCCTATCTGAATTACTTCCAGGAGATACAAGCACGGTGGACTTAGCGCTTTTTGTGAAAAAAAGGAAATATTTTCTACTTTTTAGCCCCAGATCAATGTCGATCATTACAACTGTGTGAATATTCGAATATAACCGTACCAAATTGTGCCTCTGGTCTTGTGAGAGTCAAGCTTGGGGGCATAAGAACATTATTTCGACTGTGTCTGTATAGATAATCAACCATGAAAATCAGTTTCCTTACCCAAGGATATAATAATTACAATAGAATGTGAGTGGCTCATAATAAGGTACCATACTGTGGTTGCTATACAGCCTTTGTCGGCTGTGACCAGAGGGTAGTGTTTCCTCCCGTTGTCTTGTTAGCGTCCGGGCACACATTTTACATTTGGCTGTCTTGAATTCCTGTTTCTCGCTTGCTAAAGGGTATGTCTGGCTATGCCGTCATTTCCACAACTGATTTCCTCTAGACCCTGTTTTTTAAGTTTTAAAGTGCTGAAAGTTCGACAAAACCTGAATCTTCTGTCTTGTGGAGCAGCGTGTTCGAATAGTTGCGGTGTTGTATTTATAAGATCTAAAGATCGTGGGTTCGATTCCTGACTATAGCCGTGTTGTAAGTCAAGTAAGTGCTTTGGGAAAGCATTTCATCCCCATGGCTACCTGACAGTGAAAGAGACTGTCAGAATACTAGCGATCAGCGTCTCCAAATGGCAGCTGCACTGTATACTCTCCAGCGAGTTGAAAGAGTCCTAGAATGAACAGTCCTGCTGGGGTAATAATAGTATTAAGTCGCTTGAGTGGGCATTACCCTGGGTATTATCATTATTCTATAAATGCGTAGTGCTTAACTTTACGAGTCCCTGCAAATATGTCCTCTTCCCCCTCCTCCTCGTCAATGATCTTCCTATACAGTCATCTTTGGACCAGCGTTATAACGGCGACAAACAGACAAATTAATATATTAGCAAGAAAACAATACTCGCACTTGGTTTTAAACAGCACCAGTCTCCTTGACAAGAATCCCAGCAGGTTATCCAAACCGTTAGGGAGTAAATGAGAAGGTGGTGAACGAAAATCCAGAATGAGAATCGTTGGCGTTAATTTGTTTCGTGAATGGGTCAATTTATTTCGTGAAGGGAGAATGAAATATTTTCACCAACTGCCTCGGTAAATTATCAGTCGGAAAAAAACGAAATAGAATACACCCACTGCACTTTATTTAGCTGTGTGTTTTCTGCTCATGATGTCGTTAAATCGTTTCAATGGCTGTCAGATGTTTCATACCATTTTTATATTTCTTTACCTCATAACGCTTTTTGTTTACCTGACCTTGGAACACATGCTTAAAACCATCAGTGTCGGTCTCCACCAACTGATAAAAGTCAATTCATCCGTAATCTCTTTATGTGTAACAGATGTCAGGTAAGTGAGGGATTTCAAAGTAACCATGAGATATCAAATCTGAAAGAGAAATGGCCCATACCTTTTTTTTTTTGTATTCGTAAGCTGAAAGAAGCGTGCCTCTGGGAACAGAAAACTAAGACAATCAAGACAATATACTGGAAATTATGAGGCAAATATGAAAATCATACATCATCCACATTCAGATTCAATGTAATTCAGCACCTCATAAAGCCTCTAGTGGATTCCTCATTTCTCACATCTTGACTCTGATATTCAAGAGGAGGAGAGGAGAAGACTGAATGATGAGGCATAGAACGAATGCTGAATTGCTAGCAAAGGACTAAAAATAATGCTCGCCTGGTTTCAGGGTTTTGACCGACTTATCATACTAGTGACAGAAATAAAAAGAAAACCTCATACAGTTGATTGAATAAGGTGCATTGCATGATTGGCCGTGGTTGCAGAAGCAACGACTGAGCCTGGACCAGTGAGTGGAGGCAGGTCGTGAGAGATCAATGAACCTGCGTGGTAAAGCCTAAAATATCCCCATTTACCAACAAACAAACAAAAAAAGTGACCACACTGCTCTTCTTTGCAATCAAGCTATGTAGTAGTTAGTAGTTCAACCCTCTGCCAACATACCACCCTGGGGTTGAACGGGGTGGTCAGGAAACTTAACTCTAACATAATTAGTGCTGCTGGCACTGAAAGGGGCGTATGTTTTGCCCACCTCCGTTGATTGCACGGTGGGATGAGCTTACCTGTATTGGTGAATTATATTTACACTACAAGTCATGTTTACAGAATGAACGGACTGAGTCATGGGGAATGTGGCAGAAGAAAAAAAAAAGCGAACATACATGAAACTGCAAAGACTGATTCTGTATTATTACAAGTAATGCAAAAAAACATTAGGCCAGCAATATGACACTGTTTTGTTGTGTATGTGAGCGTAGTGCCCAAAAGAGAACAATGAATCGAAAAGATGTCGAGTCTCAAGACAAGATCATACTTATATACATAGTAGTCAATTTTATAGCTTGCAACACACGTTTAGCTACAGCTTTCAGCCTTGCGTTAATGTAAAAGGCCCTCGAATCTGCTTTGTCATCTAGTTTATGCATTCTGTGTAGATTATGCTTTCTAGTGAATATGTGTGCTATATAAATATATTACATTACATTACATTGAAATTGACTTTCCCGGATTAGAATATCTGAAATACGAACTAGCCTATTTTGCTTTATTGAAGAATCGATATGCTGATATTGACTAATTGATTTATCGACATACGGATCCTGTTTGTAAAGATGTTAGTTATCAATTATATTCTTCATTTCCGCATGCAAGATGTCACACTGTGGTCGTTCCCAATATCTCTCTGATCGAAAGCATATTATCACAAGAGTTAAGCAGAGGGGAATATGCCCAAGGTAGATGAAAAATTAAATGATGAGTGTTACCTCTTTTATTTTCGTTTCTTTGCTCCGGTTTATCACCTTAGCCCAAATCAAATTCTAGCAAACTCATGCCTAAACAATCATCCCAAGGAATGTATCCACTCCTTTACTATAATTAAAAAAAACCAAAAAATGGTGCTATTGTGTGTAATATTAGCCACCTTTCATTTATTAGTCTATGTCACGCAACAATTTCATTTGACAATGCAGTAGCACCACTCCAGTTTACCGCGGCTGCTGTTGGAGTAACTGACACTATAGTCCCTGTGGAATTATCCCTAAACAGTAAACGATGAAACTGACCTTACTGGAAGGCTAAAAGAAACAAAAACCACAAAAAACGTACCACCTGTCTAAACTAGGTCAGAACACAATCACTTTATGTCTACTTCGCACTTCTGTTTTCCAATTACAACATTCTTGAACCAATAACCATAATAGTCCTGCCTGGTACTGGTTCGGAAATGTAAATTGATAGTGTAGCATTGTCAGTCTCTGAAGAGAAACCAAGACATTCTAACTCAAATACGAAAGGACACAGCTTTAATGCGAACATTTTCATTTCATTTTGTATTCTTGATGTCTATACTTCATTAAACATAACCCTCCCAATAGAAATCCATGTAATTACTATTAGGGTTTGAGTTCTTTTACAAAGTATACCTTCCTATCAAGTTCAGTATGGTCCGATCTCAGGAAATATCTATTAAGTGTGTCCCATTGTACAGTATGAAAATTCTTACCTCTAATCTATGTATCCTAAAATCATATATATATATAATGTGTGTTATAATGTTCACCGTTCTTAGCCCCCTCATAAACTCGAACCCATCACTGCTAATAACTATGGACTGGTTCCTTGGAATACGAGTTCCTGGGGTCTTGCTGTATTTATTTACCACTGGCATGGACACCCATTCTGTTTTTGGTATATTCTATGTTTAAATAAAATTATTTGTGCTATGCACATCTTTGCAATATTACTGTATAGTATTGATAAAGCGATAAAGTAAATCACCTTGCACTCCTGCTCAGTGAATAGGTCACTACTCGATGACTATATTAACGGGTTTACCCACCGATTCGGCACTCGACGGCTTCACACTGCATGCGTCATCAATGAACGGAAAGTAGAATTCGAAATTTTAACCTCATCCAAAAAAAGATGAAATGTGGAGAGCGGCACAAACTTGCCTCTAAATTGTTAATGGAATCTTGCGCTTTCGGTGAGCAGACATTGACGCTAAACCTCCTCTCCAATTTCATGCAGATTGACAGTTTCAACCGAAGTTTACGTGCAACATTTTGGGAGTTTATAGGGTTCGAAAATAACCTGCCACGCCCTCGATCCATTCTTATAATAATACTAGCTGGAGTATCCCAGCGCTGGCCGGAAGGGAGAGGGGAAGGGAGGAATGTGAAGCGTCAGTGAACTATCACGTTTCTCCCCCTCATCCCCCTCTTCCATCCACCCCTTCACCCGAAGCATTACAGCAGCTGTGATTCCCGATTACGAATATTCCCGCGTACGCAGATTTGGATAACGTCATCCGCTAGAGAAATATCATTTTGTTTCGTTTCCCGGGCACTAACACAAAAAGCGATGACGTCACGCTTAAAAAGTGTGGCGTTGCGGTATCTACGTGGGTCTGGTTACGACACAAACGGAATTTAATAAAATACTTCGCGATCGACTGGAATAACCAAATGCGCTCTTGTAACGTGTTGAGAGTAAAACAGAGGCACACAGAAAGTTTCAAGTCGATTCGAACAACGGTAATGACGCAATGCTACATACAAAATCGAGTCTATTTTGTTTTTTTATGTAGTCAAAGCACCCGCAAATTTGAGGTGTTGTCGTGCGATGCAAACGACCAAACTTCATCTACGACATTGACACCGCCTCTCTTTTTGTAATTTTTGTGCTTACACACGTCAGTGTGTGTATCCATATCGGTTAAGCTGAAAAACAAAAAACAAAACAAAACAAAAAACGCTAAAAATTAACGATTTTTCTCAACGCCAGCCTCCCTAAAAACCCGCCATATTTGAGAAATCTGGCCTCAAAACACCAATTTGGCTGCAGACACCACAATAGTTGTGACGTCATGAGTATAAACGTCCATTTAAAAATGGAATAGGTCATTTGGATATGGCCAAATCGATTTTCTACATATTTCGGAGACAGTCAGGAACATCGCTGCCCAACAATTTTAAAGAAAAAACACCAGTTATGGTCGGTTTATGACTTACACATGATGAAATCAGTGGAGAAATTAACTCCCACGATGTGCATGGGAGGAAGCGTTTCTTGGTTGTTGTTACAGCCAAGTCTAGAACTTGCATCTTTCTACCGGAAAGCACCAGTATTCACACTGGAGGTTCACACGGCCAATCATGTTCATTCAATTGATTCTGCTTCTTTTTGTAAAGATAATTATGTTAACTCTGGCGACCGACTCTACTACTTACATATATTCTCGTCAATAGTGCTTCAGCCACCAAGTAGTATGAAGGACGTCCTAAAAATCACTAATGCAACATATTTATTTCCATACAAATAAAACCGTGTACAGAGGTTACCGTCACTACACTAATACGTTTTCATATAGTCACTGAGATTGATACAGCTGTCCGATCG
Organism: Ellobium chinense; assembly: GCA_033807755.1. NCBI lineage: Eukaryota > Metazoa > Mollusca > Gastropoda > Ellobiida > Ellobiidae > Ellobium > Ellobium chinense. The sequence continues at coordinate 342,867 of JAWQUT010000094.1, forward strand.
GTGCACGAGAGCCTTCCGGGTAGAATGCGCCGTCAAGCGACTGTAACCGCTCTTGCAGCCTGGCAACAAAGACGTCATCAGTCTTGAACCGCTTCCCGGATACAGTGTCGTTTGAGAGGCCGAAAGAGAGGATGATCTGAAGAAGCCAAGTCAGGACATTGCGATGGATGAGGTAAAAATGTCCAAACAGTAGCGCTGGAACCATTCTTATATCAAGATGGCCGTGCATGAGGTGGTGTAGTGATGACACACGTACACAGACGTCGTAGTCTCTTTCGACGAACAACTTCACTCAAGCTTACACGTGTGCATTACTACTGATATCACCTCGGTTGGACTTACTGCTTAGGGTGATCAATTTTTGAGGTCATCTTTTTCTCCCTCCCAGCGGCCTAGTAACTCTATTTGTGGCCAGTTCTAATGTAATTGTCACGTCTCTGGCCAGTTTAGGTTAAATTAAAGCAGCACTATTTCGGGTCGGAGGCTTGAGAGAGATATGGCCTGCCAATGAGCTAATCTTTGTTCTCTGGATATAGCCCCACACCCCAATTGGGTTTTCATGGGGGTGGGTGAAACGAATAGACACAGTAATAAACTTTAGTCGCCATGGGCTAAAAAAAGCTTTCTTTTTTTTTTTTTTTCTAGCTTAGATATTTATCTCCAGTACTGGTCAGTGGGAATGGCCAACCCAAATCAGGGCTTGTGTGACGGTAGTCGACAATACATAGTTATATATAGCAAAAAGATTTGCTCATTTGTAACCTTAGCCAGTGTGTTTCACAGTATCTGACGCTATCAATCTGACAATACGGTATAATGTCCTCGAGCAAAAGGTGTATGATAAACTCAGTTGTCACTGCTTTAGAATAAGGATGCCATCCTGCTGTACGACAACATCACACCATATATTATGATTAACCTAACACAAAAGGATGGCTCCGGCGGTACAGGTGTGAGATTTTACCACATCCACTACATCATCCTGACTTGGTTTCTTCAAAATGTGGTCTGTTTTTTACCCATCAAAGGACATAATATTATGCTAGAAGCGGTTGAAGACTAATTGAGGACTTGGGCGTTGACAGTGGGATCTCTTACCATCGTAACAGTTACATGAACTCTGCTTTTAACCGCTACAAAGGGCACATTCAGCAGAAATGCACTAAGATCATTCTTATTATGGTATTCCATGAGTAATGCGCAAATTCACAAATGACGGTATTGTTGCAGAGTTGCAAGGGCGGCAGCAACCCCTTTACGATACATTCTACGAGAAGGATAATAATAATATTTAATAATAATGTTGCTCGCGCACCGATGGGACGAGGACAGCAATCTAGATGGCGACAATTTAGAAAAGCAGCGCAGTAGTGCTGTTACCCGATACACGATGTTTAGTTTGATCGTAACAAACGTGTCGCATTAGTAAGTTTATACGTTACTTTTCGGACATCCCTAGTAGTAACAGTGGTAACAACCACCGTAAATCTCCAACTGCTTGTTAGTCTCATTTAATCCATGGCGCTTATCCACCCGTGGCCCCATGGCCCGTGAGGTAGCGCTTGGAGTGGCGCGGTGGAAAGAGAGTCGCGGGGGCGAAGGCGCGTTTACCGTACAATGATGCCGAGACTACGATCAGTTGAATGGACCAGGCGCGCAGTGTAGAGGAATTTGCCACCGTGGTGACTTTATTACGACGGTATGCCTGACTATCACGATGGTGAAATTATGATCCAGTGCTTTGCGAAGTTTCGTTGTGGTTTTTTTTTTCTTGTATGAATTGTTCAAAAGTCGATAAAACTTCCAACTGAGATATTCCGCTTAAAATAAAATAAGTTTTCTTATCTTTCACAACAAGAAGTATGTTTTATCATTATGAACAACCTACGGTTTCAAAAAAGAAAACAACATATACTCACTCTTGATGGTATAATCATTTTGCTCTCCAGCTACAAAGAGACTTTTTACTGATTGTTAGAGACTTTCTTAACTATAAATTTCCTTATTAATTATATTGTGAAACATATGGAAGGCTTTCAAATTTGTACATTTAAATAGGTTACCAAGCGACCAGTAATGTCTGCTGCATTTAACAGCCAATGTATACGGGCATTTGATGGGGATACACACGAACTGCATCCACCATTATGACTACATTATATTATCTTGTTAACGTTGGCATAAAAGTATCCACAAATGACCGCAATACCTCATCCAAACACAGTATTGACCAGCAAGACTGACAAATAGGGAAAAGGTTTTTTTTTTTTTTTAATGCACACTATTTAGTCAACAGTATTGCTCTCAAATTCAGGCCAAGATATGTTCCACTCTTATATTTTAGTTTCGATGAACTGGAGGGGAAAAAAATAGAAAAATCAGGGTCTAGATCATGAGTTGCGGATCAACATTGTGGGAATGAAAAACGAAGACATTACACACTTTTTATTACAGGTATTATGACTTCTTAAAGAAATCGTGTTCAAACTTTGCACTTAGACAGTTTTAAATCTTGTGAATGTACAGATATAATGATTTCATGAAGATGAAATTTTGTTCAACCGCTGCACTCTGACAGTGAATGTGCAGGTACATGTATCATGATTCCATAAGATGAAATATTGTTTAAACTTCGCACTTTGACAATTTTAAACCTTGTGTTAAATTTTCAAAAAATTGGCCGCAAAGAATCGCACCATTCCTCAGGAGATATTACAGGCTCCAGCTGACTAGCCGAAAGGACAAAACTATACCCATCCGAAGAATGAGGTGAATAATTCCTGCCCTGTTTATGATATAGAATTACAACAGACCATTATCAAACCCAGCAGCCGTCAGTGGCGATTATCTGGACCATCTCAAAATGTCCACCAAGGAAGAGACGGTGAAAATCCTGGCAGAGCTGGGGCAGGAGTGTGAACAGGCTCGGAATGAGAGTTTGCGAAATCTGCCAGGTAGGTCTTTTGTTGTTGTTGTTTTGTTCTATTTTTGTTTTCTTAAATTTGGGGGTTTCCTGGCACATATTTGTTTTGATACAGGTCATTCGATATTTAATTTGTGGCCTTACAAGTTACATAAGGTGTAAAGTAAATACTGTTAAAATGACAGTAAAATAACTGTTATTCATTCGACACCGGACTGAATAACACACACACACACACACGCACACACGCACGCACACGCACACGCACACACACACACACACACACACACACACACACACACACACACATACACTCTCTCTCTCTCTGTAATCGGTATCTACTGAGAAAGACTGATCATTTTGTGACCAGCATCAGCCAAATACTTTTGTACTAGTTTTATATTGTACAACAACTAGCATAACTATAATGATGAAGAGTGGCCATCGACCATATTATTATGTTGAGCACAAGGACTGACTACTATACATGGCCTCTTCTGAAAATAAGTCAATGGGCGACAGCAGAGCAATGGGACAAACAAAAGGGACACGCTCATACGCGTTCATATTCACTGTCCCCTTTTATTGTCATGCTTAAAACAGCGTTTATTCTGTTATGCTCCACCGATTTGCCAACCTTAGATCTTGTTTGAAATTAAACCAAAAAAAGTTATTAAGTAAAGCTTATAAAGTCTTTATATCTAATATATTAAAATATTTTTATGTAGAATAAATGTGGTTTTTGTTTCCCTAGAAGATTATGAAACGATTAAGCCTATTGAAGAAAGACAAATTTGCTCTTACTATCCTTAACTACGGTTCAAATCAAATGTCTAGGTCAGTGCACGAACTAGATTAAGATACAGAAATGGCATCAGAGTTCACGAATGACTTATAATTTTGGGATTACAGACATGACTGGTGATGTCATTCATGATTAATTTCACAGATAACTGCCGATCCAGCAGTTGCTACTCTGATCTTACATACATTCTAAAAACCGCGGAAAAGAGACACACGACACACAAGAGGATAACTACATTAGTCATACATTAGCACATCCATCAATGGTGAGATTTACGTACATCATATTATGACCAGCCGTATACACAGTGTCAGCAGTAGCAGAGCAGCAGTTGTGTCACAAAAGTCATTACGTCGTGGTATCCTTGTTGTCTTTGACACGAAAAAAGAAACCACCTTGTTGTCTTTGATACGAAAAAAGAAACCACCATGTTGTCTTTGACATGAAAAAAGAAACTACCATGTTGTCTTTGACATGAAAAAAGAAACCACCAGTTGGTAAAACTGCATATTATTTATATCTCACATGCGTAATAGCTCAGGCAAAAGAGTGCCTAAGCACATTCGAGAGGTCACAGGTTCGATCCCGGGTCAGGAAACTGTTTTCTCCTTCTTGCTTTTCTTGTTTGCACTATTTGATGTATTTATTTACGTATTTGTGTAATTATATTCTATTTTTCCTTTCCTGTGTTCTGCATTTTCATGTTGAGTGAGTTTGATTATTAGTTTCTTTATTAATAAATAGTTTCACATGTGACATAAGTCAATGTTCAGATCACTCCTCAACTCCCCAACCTCTCCTCACCTCACACTTAAAATTACCACAAAAATACAAATACCACACTATACTCAGAAGTCGCTTACCACAATCATATTCAAATCATCGTGAGCAGCACCCAGAGGCATTATTGTCGCCTTTTGTGTTATATATATATTATCTAGATAATCGGAGTTGAAGAAAAAAGACATTATTTGCTTTGGTCGTACATGTCTATCGTCTCCAGATTTTTTTTTCCACCACGCTGGGGCTAGGCCATATGTCTTGCGGTCATTTAAAATCTGGTATAAGTCGCTTAAGGTTAATTGGGGTTTTTGCAAAAGCGGATGAAGAACAAAGATGTCAAAAATGGGAAGATTGGACTGAGGAAGACGAGACAACGCGGGCATGCAAGAGAAGAGATAGGTTAGGCAAAAATGTTTACCTCAGGATGAGACAGTGGGAGACCAAAAAGAAAGAAGGATAGCGGATAGGATGATGGTAGAAGAGAAATTGAGGAAATGATGGAGAGGTAGATGACCTGAGGAAGCCAATACAGGGAGCTATACGAGTTAAGACGAAATGTAAAGAAATGGAAGAATGTAAGAGGAAAAGGAGAGTAGAAGAGTAAAACGTAGCGAGATTCATAGATTCATAGCAGCATTAGCCACAAGACCAGGGGATAGTGAGACAGAGATGGATGAGGAAGAACTTTAAAAGATGACGGCGATGTGGAGAGGTAAACACGAACATGGATGAAAACGAAAATGGTGATAAGAAAATAAAGTATTATTTTGTCCAGGATCACATTTTCGACGATGTAGATGATGCAGGTGCTGAGTATTGTGGAAGATATGATGACGAGACGGGAGATTGATATGATAGAAAGGAAGAAAGGAGAAAACGCGGAATAGGATAAATATATAAAAAAGAAAAGAAGAGAGGGAGCGTTCATAAAGCTGAGAGGAAGAGTGGGAAAAGGAAGAGGTTAGAATGGGAAGGATGAAGATGAAAATTTTGAAAAAGGAGAAAGTCGAGAGAAGGTGAGTGGAGAGTGCTGTTTAGAACGAGATGAAAACGATAGAGAGGAGGTCAAGGACAGTTGATGAGGGAAAATTATGAGAAGAGCAGAAAGAGGAAGAGAGGGAAAACGTGGCAAAGGAAGAGGAGGGAGTGAGAGAGATAAAAGAGAAAGACGAGGGACAAACACACACGATGAGGAAGAAGATGAGGAAAATATCAGAGAGAAAGAGAGAAAGAGAGAGAAAGAGAGAGAGAGAGAGAGAGTGAGAGAGGGGATGGAGGAAGGGGGTGAGGATAAGTAACACAGGGAAAGCGAAGACAAGACACGGTCAAGGCATGAGAAAGCCGTAAGAGAACCTAAAGACACAATGATGCCGAAGAAGAAAAGGAAAGACGAAATGAATAAAGAATTTAAAGGAGAGGATAAGCTTTCTTTTACTGGGAAAGAGGTGGGTGTTAAAAATGAACAGGAGAATGACGATAAGAGTGTGCAGTAGGCTGGAGACGGGAGGGATATGGAAAAGTCAGAACAAATTAAGCAAAGTAAAAGACAGCAAGACGATTGAAAGGGGAGAATAGGAAGGACAGGATAGGAAAAAGTTGAGATCATTCTGAGGATGATAATGATGATGACGAGGATGAGGATGACAACATTTATGACGAAGAGGAGGAAATGAGAAGGTGAGAAAGATGGATCGGAGAGAAGATGAGGAAAAAGCCAGGGAATGATGAGTAAATGCAGGAAGATGAAAAAAAGGAAAGTAAAACGAGATCAAGATGAAAAAGGGGAAAGAAAAACTAGGTTAAAAGTTGTCGTAGGAGTGGCTGCAGTTTGGAATAAAGAATGAAAGGTAGCGATACACAAATCAATGAAGCACTATAATTTTATATGTGGTTTTGCTTTTTGTATGTATTGTGCAGTCTTAAATAGAAATCCTTAGAATTCTTGTTGCTATTTTGGAGTAGATTCCTGTCAGGTAAATAATCTATTTTTAAGATTGACACACAATATACCGTATCACCTATGAAATTATTTCACTTTAATTTATGGTACTAAAAATTTAGATCACAAGCATTTATTACGGCGACAATTTATTTGCAGTAACGGGCCTGTCCTTGAAAACACAAGTGACACAACTCAGATTTCGAAAATACAAATTGCATAACCCATATAAATTCACCTAAAAATCAATATCAATGACAACCTTTATTGCTTAGCAGATTCCCGCAAAAAAAGATGCGCTGTTTCATGGGACGCAAACCACCGAACCATAGGCTATACTTGTATCTACACATATTCACGGCGCCTATCAATAACATTGTAAGTAGACCTAAGGCTTAGGGTTTTTTTAAAAACGTGTGAATTGAGGAATTTGATCTCATACAGCCTACTAGCCAGTCCTGATCTGCAAACTACACAAGGTATTGTCACGTACCTGGGCAATAGGTGGCGTGCCAGAAGAGACGCGATAATTGGCAAAAAAACTGAACCGGACATAGTTCATTCGGATGTGGGGAAATAACTATCTGTATCACTGGAGTCAGGAGATACACCGCAGCTAACTATACATAAATGATAATCTTCAATGAAAATAATTTGCGACTCAGACAACAGATGTGAGGGAAGTCGGTCGGTCGAGAAATCAGCTCACACAGCTCTACACAAAATCGCGAGAGTCTTTCTTTATAAATTTACCTTATTAAAAAGGGCAAACTTGTATCATCACGTTTATGATAAAAGTCAGCAAACTACTCATTACCTACGAAAATGGACTCTTGATATCAGCGGTATTTCATATAAAGGATTTTTTTTTGTTGGTGACATTTCAGTCAGACCATTTGCTCATCAGCCTATCGACCTTTCATCTTCATGATTCTCAGTAGCGGTACCAGTGGTACTTCTTCCATTACCACCATTGATCATCACCACGACATTCAGGCAGGTTTTCTCAAGCCACAACAACAAAATTAATCAACAACATTAAGCAAAAGCAGTTGGGAGTCTCGGATTCATTAATACGAGACATATCTGCGAACAGATTTTCAATTATTATTTATGGTTACTGAGTTTCCACATAAAAAGTCTATTCTGTCTCATTATACAGAGCGTGGCTTTGTTATTGCAGAGCTAACAAAAACGTCGGCCCTGTTGTCCTGTTGAGCTGACTGGGTGACCTCAGCATTCAGGAACACGGCCAGTTCGTCCATAATATGGTGACCTTTCATATTAATCAAACCACCACCGTATTGTGATGACATTTTCTGAGTTGGAAATGAAGAGAATCCTATAGATATTAGATGCATTCAGGAGATGAGCACAGGGAAGGAAATAGTATGTAGTAATAGTTATAAGACGTGGCCTGGATAGAAAAAGACCAATCATATAATATTCATAACCGTGACTTACCCTGTGTTAGGCAATGACAATTACTTTATCGCCGACTCTTCATAGGAAAGTATATCAATAACATAGCGTCATGTTCATTCCACATTGTAGCCTAATCACTTTTTTGAGATTCTGAGAAATATAGCGCCCTGAACTCGTTGCCAAAGGCAAAATGATGAGATATTTATATGGGTTAACTTGGAAAATTGGGAACACAACAAAACAAAACACACACACACACACACACACACACACACACACACACACACACACACAAACACACAGACACACATACACACACACACACACGCACAGATGTACACACACACAGACACACAGAATAAATGATTTAGGCGATATTGGAATGAACATGACGATAGGACATATGCAAAATAGCGGAGCATTAATCTTGTTAAGCATACATTGAGAACAAACAAACAAAAAAAATAATAAGAATAAGCTGACTACTGACCTTCTCTAAAATATCAAGTTATTCACTTACAAAAAATTGTTAAATGTATAATTACTTTGACATTTGCATTATTAAATAGTTCGTGAGTTTTAATATTTTTTTTTTGTTTTTGTTTTCTCATACTGGTATGACGTGGTGTATTTCTTTCGTTATGTAGACTATTAAATTTAGACACAAACATATACTGAAAGTCAACATCGAGCTCTATATAATATCTTTGTTACAGTGTCTACAATATCTTTCCGTTACGCCTACTCGTTTCTGCAGGTAACTCCTGAGTGGTAGTCCTCACTTTGTGTATGACTAATGGCCAAAGAAATGTGGTCTGGATAATTTTCAAATCCAAATGACAACAGCAAAACTGAATAGACTGATCCTCCTGCATGTAGCGTGTCTACCAATTTTTTTTGTTTTTGTGTTGTACTAGCTGAGGTCTCCCGGCGCCGCATGAGAATAGGGAAAGGAAGGGGGCAACAAAACTCATATTACATCTCATATACACGCATTTATATAACATTTTTATGGCAAACTCATTGTCATCAGACCTGTGAAGAAATTCGGTGACATAACGCCAACTTGGCAAACGTTGTCTCCAAATTTCAGAGGTTTATCTGGCTAATCGGTGACATGCGCGCGCAGCGAACTTGCAGTATTGAAAAAAAAATGGGACGCTGCGATCGAGATTTCCAAAAGGTTTGTTTACAACACAAACCGGTTACAAAAAGCAAACCTCAAGATCACACGGAGTAACAAAACCTGAAAAAAAGATCACCTTCAAGGCTGAAGGAACTAGCATACAAAAGTAGATGCAATACTCCGGAGAGATGCCCTCGGAATGGCTCTTCAAAATGCGAGCGAGTTTTGTTTTGTATTGTTTTGTTTTGTTTTATAATGGATTACAACACCGTCTATCCACATCAAAAGAAAAGGAAATACGACCTTTTGAAATACATTTCCAGCAGAAATGGCTGTAGGAATCTACGTCAGCATCTCTCATTTCTTATCTCAGCGGGGAAAAAAAAACAAAAACGAGGTCGTTGATTAACCAACAAACTGGAAAATAAAAATAAAAAGTCAAAACAACAGAGGTGGCATTCTCCTGTATCCACATTACGAATAGGTGGTCCTTTTTTTTTCTTCATGATTTGCCGCATGACTTTGCTGCTAAGCCACAAGCCTAGATCTAATCCCAAGAAAGAAAAGACTAGGGCTCAAACAGATCTGTCTCCCTTTAATGTCCTCGCCATAAATCCATCAGTACACTGTCTAGTCATACTATGATCTACGTCATGACGTAGCAAAGTTATATTGTCTGCTATAGGGGGTCATCACATTAGAACATGAAGCAGTGTAGGGCTAGGCTGATGTATAAAAAGTGCCTTCTTCCCTGCGGCTCCTTCGTTTGTTGTTTTTTTTTTAGATTTAGGGGATGGCCGGATGATAAAATGGTGGGCGTTTATAATATATATAAACATGATA